>NMRB01001345.1:143678-184879 GCA_002633025.1 Notospermus geniculatus
ACAAAAACAGGAAATGCTTGTTGAACAATGTGAAGACCACACTCGGGAATTCAACGTTACAACAATTGTTACTGACAAGACAAACTTACTTACAACTCACACAGATTTGATGTCAACGAATTGTAAGGAGGTTCAATAGCTCATTATGGCACTTAAGTCTGCATTTCTGTCCCATGAAGAAGCAGAACTCAACAGGGATTCCTCTAGGCCTAATCCTGGGGTGACGTATACCCAGCCGATCTCCAGACGACACTCCTTACATTACAAGATGCATTCCGGTTTCCATGTGTTCAGTGACTTGAGAACGTAATTTTCGGGACAGGATGATCATTCTTTGCTTTGTATCCAATTAGTAGGACCTTTAATTGAAACGAATTGAGGGGGTCATCAAGGTTTGATAATGTAAACACGTAATCACCCGAAGCAATGGGCTAAATTAAGTGAGGACCACATAGACAGCGCAGGTGGACTCAGTGTGGGTCTTCTCTTGGTATTTGAAAATTTGTTTTTTAATTTGGAATGGCACTTTGAGTTACCATCTCCCTTTGCGGCGCAGTTCGTTCCGTCAAGTTAGAGAAAGCGATTATGACATGTCTAAAAGCATCTTGCACCTCTATTGAGGACGATCCTGTCAGGCCGGGCATAGATTCCGAGGATCGGGGAAAGCGCACATGAATGGTTCAAGAGATGTCCCGTGCTATCCCGCTGTGTCATTTGTCCAAACGACACTTTCATGTAGTCCTGCTTTTATTCTGGCGAAGCGAGGGGTAGCAAAGACGATCAGCCGACCGCGAAACGCCAACAAAACCGTGTTTGCCCGAAATTCTTCCTCGCAGCGCACACCTGGTCGGCAGAAATCGGGCTCAACGTGTGCGAGGCTTTCTCACAGCCGCCCAGCTAAACATGGACCCTGTAATTACGACCTAGGCGGCTGAGGCGGGGATGAATCACACCATAGATGGGCGGGAGGACACTATGCTGGGGGAGAACCACGAGCAGGAATCGCTGCTAGCAAATTGGCCGTTCTTGTTTCTGGTAACAAAACATGTGACGTGATGACGTCTGGTTTGCTAATCAGGGGTGTTTTCGCCCCTCGCGGTTCGTCCCTAACTAGTAATTTTCTACTCTGAGGAAGCAGGATTCCCTGAATGGGTAGCGTAAGAGGGGGAGTGAATGATGAAGCGAAGCTTGTGATAAATAACGTAATATACAAAAGGATATTTGGCTCATTTGGATGCCTGAACTGGTGCATTGTCCGTTGCACTTGTTTGACCAGGGACACACTCAAAGTTGCGTCGTTGAGGGTCCTTCAATTTGACACCCTTTTTCTCCTATGTATCATTTAGGTGCAAGGTCTTAGGCTCTGAGGGTTATTAGCGCCACCCTGCAATTGTCTCGTTAAGCAGGTACTTGTATAGCGGCATACCACGGCCGTCTTGTACCCTGTCACCCTCCCTCCCGCGGGCATGCCCCTGGGCACATCTTTGAAGAGGATTTCGGCCGGTAATTAGCGTGATAAATCGAAGGGATGGGAAAACCGATGGTACAGACACAGGGATTGTGGCTTTGGTGTTGTAGGGAGAGTGCGAGGCTCCATTGATCGCGTATAAACCGATAAAACAAGCTCATATCGATTTCTCACCGAAACGTTCCTGAGAACCACCGCTTTTCATGGCCGGATGCTATTTTTTTGGGAATAACTAAAATCTGCTTCCATGGGACAGCCAGATGAGATGGAACTTCGTGTAGCATTCAGAACTCCTTCATTTTGATTGTATCCATGGTGTCTTATTATATAGCAGTGCTGCCAAATGAGGGCGGAGCACAAAAATCTTACCCTCTGTAGTCACAG
Source organism: Notospermus geniculatus (assembly GCA_002633025.1). Taxonomy (NCBI): domain Eukaryota; kingdom Metazoa; phylum Nemertea; class Pilidiophora; order Heteronemertea; family Lineidae; genus Notospermus; species Notospermus geniculatus. The sequence goes on from NMRB01001345.1 coordinate 145,531, forward strand.
CGTTGAGGAAGAGCGTAACGTAACCCTAATGGGAACGCCCACGCTTGATCACTCCGCATCAGAAGACGACCTTGAGATTTAGGCCCTTTGCAAAAGTTTCCTTATGCTATCGTTCTGCCAGTGTTAATTTCATTGAAGTATGTGTTGGCATCTCGGCTTTCTCCTCTAGAAGCTTACAAAACAATGACATCATCATCAGATTCCACGTTCTAGTGACACCGATATCGGCAAACCTTCCGCGTCTTTTGTGAAGGAAGTTCGCGAGATTTTGGCTAAATATTCCAATCACGTGTCTGACCTTTTGACATGGGGTCAATACATAATATCTTTGGTCAATTCGTAGAACACATCTCTGTTCATTTATACTGACCTCTCACATACGACTCTGGCAACATTTCGATGACTCTTAACCCAGTTTAGACCAAGTATCAATACTCTTACTAGTAGCAAGGCTATCACCGATTTAGGGGTTGGCCGGGCACTAAGTTGTAACAAAAGATGTTAAAGAGAGCCAAGGATGATCTGGTGAAACCATATCCAGGACTTGAGCACGGATGTTATGTGCCCTGACATGAGGTTCTGGTTCCTCTTTTACTCCCTGGGTTTCACTCAGACAATAACCCAGAAATAAACCCTGGCTGAGTGTTTCCACTGTTTGTTGAGATTTCAAACATAATGACCACTTCATCACCGAAATTGACTTTTTAACTCCCGTGATTGACGTCGTAATTTCTCCGTTTGCCATCGCCAAACTCTGAAATTTGACCCCTTTTCAGGGCGACGCTGCACCCCATGGAGGTGAATGGACCACAACCGGATCTTGACTATCTCCTATTCATAATGAAGCACCCATAGAACAAAAACCCGGGTCCCACAGATGCCATGGAGAAGTGTTTTAATGGAGCTATTTCACAACCCCCTAAAATTTCCCCTTTTTGTTCAGTTGGAAAAGGGAAGCAATTATTCCGCTTCAACCTATTTACAGTAAGGACCTTGACAGCAGCGAGTTGCTTTTTCATGATTAGATGATGACTGTCACCGAACACCTTTGGTGTCCATCCATCAAAAAGTGACTGGTATAAAATGGAGAGGTTCCTTATCTTTCTGGCTATCTCGCCAGTCTACTTGTCATGGCAGAGTAATTTGTATTTGAATTAATTCGATTTGTTGTGAATTACGATAATTGCTAGAAAAACAGACTTGTTTCCGTCACACCTTACCTCCTGTTGGATGGCGCAGAATGAGAAAAAAATTCTGTCTCGCTGCAGCCCCGTTGAATAGAATTACACATCTTTCAGGGAGCTAAAAAGGCCTAATGGACAAGATAGGTCCGGCAATGGTGATAATCGGCAATGGTGATAATCTTACATGCATCAATATCACAAAGTTTTCCTTCCTCGGTTCCTTGGATTTCTAACTCTGTGTATGAATAGTGAAGAGAACAGAGACAAATGTAAATAGATATCATGACAATTGTCCGAAGAGATTTCTGTCTAAAGCTATCCTCGCAATCGAAATGGTCATTAGGATTTGCCGACGTCTAAATGGCATGATATGTGAGAATGGTCACGTTTGGAAAGTCTAAAACAATTAGTCCATTAGGGTCAAGTTACACATTGAAAAGAGACTTGGCTTACAGCCCTATGGCCAATCTTATGATAACGTTGAAACACTACCTAAGTTCGTCTGAAAGATGTTGAAGAGTGTATCAGTGGTAATACGTATCGACGTAAAATTGTACCTAGTATAAGGCTAATATGTCAACGCCTTTTTCAGGGATTTTCTACTTTGTCACCATTTTTTATGGCCCTGCAAAGGGACGAAAATCAACAATGGCAGGGTATGATGCGATTAGGAAGGTGAGCGCAAAGAACATTACTTTGAGTAGCTCAATTTGCCGTCTCGAATGGCAATCGTTCGTGGCAGCATTTTTGGAGGCGAACGGGGATACGCTGACATCAAGTCACGTCAGAAGTTGGTAAACAGTTTCAGAAGTGTTCAAACTTTGTGCGTGTCTATGCGTCGGTTAGCCTTCAAGCTGTCAGCTAATAGCTGACGGTTTTGCAAGTGGTCAAATCCTCCCTATTTCCAACCTTCTAATTTGAATAGCATGTTGGGAACTGCTAAATTGAAGTGTTACCACAAGACATCAAATGATGATCAATATCCTTCGTCGTTCCTCTCCACCTGTCTCACAACACGGCCTCACACCAGGTGGACTTTGTCATAGTGACCACTGGTCAATACATTTCATGTACTAGCCTTGTTCATTTCACGCCCATCAGGAGAAAAAGTTGAGCAGTGAACAGGTGGTAGTTTGGAACACTTACAGCTGAGTGGTCAACGCTTGTTTCCTTGATGTCCATGTTGAACTCTCAGGTTGGTTCTCTAGAGCCGACTTCGTCAGTGGTAGGCCTGTTTACGAATTGTAGGGGGTCAGTCAAAATCAAAAATTTGGCTCTCTCAGCTCAAAATCTAACTTGGCGTACTTGCTTCATGGCTGTTCAGTTGAGATTATCGAGCCATTTTGTTCCAAGGTCACCCCTCAGTCAAGTTCCAGGTGGAGAAATTCCCCAGGACATCAACAGATTGAGGAAGTTAGAGATTTGACGTCTTGATTAATAGAAATAACAGCAAATACCTTATATTTGTGTATTTCTTCATTCATGCCATTTGACCACGGGTCACCCCTTTCTGCTAAACACGTGACCATATTTGTCAATTGACTTTCACAAAATCACCACCGTGATTTATCGTTATGTCAACTCTGGCCGATAGGTGCTAAAGACATGTTATGTCACGATTGGTAAACAAGCCTTTGATATGGATGTGCGGGACGGCGGTAGCAACAAATTGATAATTTCATTAGTAAAATAATGGTAAAAATTAATTATCTTTAATGATGAATATGGCTGGATACAGAAGGCAGCTTTACTGAAATTTCACACAAAGGGGTTTCTCGACGGCTTTCAATTTGAGTGTAAGGAGTTCAAAGAAGGGCGCCTGTTACCGCCGACTCCCACGACGTTCGGCGAAAGGAGAGCAGTTGTCATCCCGAGATCAAACGTAGTGGTTTCTGTGCAGGATTCTGCTGTGTGGGTGTTTCCCGTGGTTCAACTTCTTTTTTGTCGATGTTCTCTTCTTGCTTCCCTAGCTTCCATAAGAAGTTGCATTTTTGATCTTTTCGGGCAGCACATCGCCTACATTTAGAGTCCGTATAAGGAGCTACTTGGGGATACGACGGTGATTTCTTTCCTACATGTATCTGGTTCAGCCGTTCTTTCTCGTTCGCGTCCTCCGTCCCCGCATAGATCCGTCTAATGTGCCGTGACGTCCGAATCAAGCATGAAGAACACCCGATATCTTGATTATCTTGCTGGACCGTGTACTCACTCCAGTTGTTGCTAATCTTCCGCTTATCCCACAACAGATGTTGACACCTCGGTTACATTTCTAATCGTCTATGGACCATTAAAGCGATAATTCGGCCACCACTGATGATAGTGTCCACTTATACGATCTGCTATCCTAGCCTGGCCCCAGGGCGGGCTATAATGACCAGGGTTTGACAGTTGGAATCATCATCGGGGTTTTTACGGTCATTTAATCATAGTAATTGGATGAGGAAGGTTGGGGAAATATTGTGTATCTTTAAGGTAATAGTTCCCTGTTAAACGGATGCCCGGCCGTGATTTAACGCTTATTGGGACCACATAACCCATGAAACATGGTTCTAAACCGTGTTTTTCGTGCAGAATTTTGGACGAAATTGGCAAAATGTTGCCTTCCCCGCTGGAGTTTATTGCCCTCCCCGTTTACATGGCTACAGTATCCATTATATTCTATTTCCTGTAAAAAATGGCGGGTGTTGAATTCTGCACAGCGAGCGCATAGGATTTTTTACGTTGCTGAAAATGCCCAACGTTTCCGTTGATTTTTCCTTACTGAACAAAGATGTGTCAATTTCTTGATGCAACGGATGAGAAACAAAATGGAATGGAATAAGACAAACTTTGTTTGCTTACTGTCATTAAGGCATTGTCACAGGGGAAAAACCATTGCGTCATCCTTTAAACAACATTGAGAGTGAAAACAAGAGGAAAAACACCATCACCAGAAGACAACGATAGATTGTGACTTTAAACAAAAGATTTATCTCTTCTTTGTCCGTGTAATCGTGTTGGTAAGAGATCACGCCTGCAGCAACAGGCACCCATTGTCCATTGGATTTGTTTACAGATTACAAAACACTCCAAAACAAACATCCCATCCGCTGTCATCTGTAAACGACCACCATTGCTTCTCAAACTAGGCGCCCGGTAACCATTTGCTCAGACTTCATATTAGTTCTGGTGTCATCCATCGTCATCGACATCAGCAGAAATCGCCATCATTACCATTGTCCTCGTCTTCATTGCAATAAGCAACATGGCATTGAGAGACCATAGCTTCAGTTTCCACCATTGCTTCTCAAACTAGGCGCCCGGTAACCATTTGCTTAGACTTCGTAAGTCCTGGTGTCATCCATCGTCATCCACATCAGCAGAAGTCGCCATCATTGTCGTTGTTGTTGTTGTTGTCGTCATTGCAATCAGCAACGTGGCCGTGAGAGACCATAGCATAACTTTTTGTGTCTGTGATTTTGGGCAGTCGTAGTGACCAAAGACCCTCATTCCTGTTCGAAACTCACCACAAACTACGCCATTCTCAGCAGCAACACGATAGGAATCCATGATACAGGCATTTGAAAGTGCTACTGGCAAGAAAAAAGAGCCGCGGACTTGTCCTACGCAGTCGCCAGACAACTTCAATGTTTGCTCTAATGTCCCTGCCAAATACGTTGACTTAGAGGAGGAAATACAATCATCTGTTGTTTGAAAAGACGATGTAGCCGCTCAATGTTGACATACCGGGGCAACATGGTAGACCATACGATATGCCATTCTCTGATATTTGGAGATTCTACAATGATAAAGGACATTTAACATTTGAAAGTGAAAGAAGACAAAAACGTCGTTCTCAAGAGAGAATCACTTGTTCAGAATATCATGGTATCTCAGTTAGCTTTTGTAATGGACAGCTGGCCTTGACTATTCTAGTGACAAGGGTTGAGTTCAGATAAGACAGTTCTTTCTTTTCCTAAGCATTATACCCTCGAAACCACACGCCTATTTTTAGCATGAGCAATAGTTGAAAACGTTTCGTAAATGACCATTCCTGAGGCCGATGACGTGGCAGAAAGTTAACAGAAGCGGCAAGAAACTTGGTTTTAGCCAATGGAGTCCACAACAGCAACAGCAATCTACCACAAAATGCTGCTTTCTGTCATTCCTCCCCTCAAAATACGACCCTCCTGAACACTGCAGTGCTCACATTATACTCCAAATTATATTGGTCATGATACTTCTGTATATGAAACGTAATTGGCGTGGTAACTCCCCAAACAACAATAGCACTACTACCGAGAAGATTTTTGTGAACAAAAGAAGAAACACCACCAATCGCAAGGCGTGTGCTTAGTAGCACTGCCCTCTATTGTTCAATTGCAGAACGCCCGTAGAGTGGGATCTGCGTCTAACGCCGAAATCCGCGGCGCCAAGTAGCGGGTTTATTTACATGAGACTTTTGAAATAAGTTCGTTTTCATGTCGCATTGTTTACCAGTGGAGGACTAATTGTTCCCTCAGTCGTGCTGTGCAATTTAGAGTCGGGACAGCGGATACAATTTGCTAGTGGCCTCTCAAGTTTTTCATTCCTCCCGCGCTGGAGAGCTCTTGACACAAATACACCCATCATTAATTTCACAGCACAAACACTCTGTCGTTGTCATTAAAATGGTGCACCCACTTTGCTCAGAGTCCCGCTAGCTACCCAGGTATCTTGCAATCTTTTGTTTATAACAAGGGCGTATGGCCGACGGTCCGTTTTTAGAGTGCAGCAATGATCAACAAAAACGGGACTTAGATTCCAGGGGACTTCTATTCCTGTCACACCGGACTATCCTCTGTGGGGACAACGTTTCCTTCGACACCTGCTCGTGACGACACGGCTGTCATTCAAGGCACACATTCAACATCCCCGACGGGTAATCCCCGAGAAATCTCAAGGAACCACGAGTCTGTAGACATTTGCCTCCTCATCCATTCTTCATTGAGAGAACGTTATTTTATCGCTTTGTATAAGCCAGTAATTTCATTACCAATTCATTTAGCATCCGATCGGATCTTCCGACCGACTGAGCTAGGTAATCAGGCCGAGACGGTCGAAGAATAGAATAAACTCAATTTTCTTCGTCTCATTCAAATAGATAAGTGAATAAATGCAATGTACACTAAGACATGATGGGTGTTTGCGTCTGGGCCAATATACCAATTTGCCCGGGCCACGCTGATTTCTCTCTTTCCTAATTGGCTGCATTCTGTTCTGTAACCAGCTAAAGTTGAAAGCTTTCGATGCAGGGTGTTTTCTGTGCCACTGCATGTATGAAGTATACATACCTCAGTATCCCTCCCCTGGCGGCGGATTCTGAAACCAACATGATAAGACTGGTGTCCTGTCCGACCCGGACATAGCCAGTGGTAACACCTCGTCTGGACTGATACGTACTATATGCATTCCAACTTCCTGATATACCAGATCATGATCAACCTCGCCACTATGAATTAGCCCGGTGGAAGACGGTGTGTCCATTGATCGCGTCTGTAAAACTATAAACGAGGTTGTCTAAAGGTCAAAGGTTACGTCGGCCGCCACGAAATAAAAAACCAAATGAACATAGTGGCGCTTTAAAATATCCCTGATGCTGCACTGGGTAAATGTGAAGATAGAGTCATCAATGATTTGCTTTTTGCATGATAAACGATGCATGGCTACCATGCATGGTGGCTAAAACTTGATGTATTCTTTGTCAATGTTTTAACAGGTTTTGGCTTCTGAGGCCCATCTCACCCAGAAAAATCCACAAAAGACAGTTGCAGCCCGTGGTCGACATCATCTGACCACCCTACAGTCGCATCATAAACGGTTTTAATGATTCTACATTGATCACCGACATCTTCCCAGTTCCACGTCTCGGCTAATCCGTGTAACCGCAATGACGCACCCAGGTCGATGTAATCGGATTGTAACGGCGTATTATGCCGAGATGGTGCAAAATCGTCACATTCCGATCCGAGTTGTAATTCAGACTAAAACAATACCATTAGGATAAAGAAATGTGTTCAGTGTTTCATAGATGTGCCCCGAGCGCGGCAGGAAAGAGTCTACTACTAGGAGGCTATAGTAGGCCCCTTGCGCCACTGATGCCCTATCACCATTTCGAGGTCAGAACGTCACATTACAAAAAAGGCCTACCATCTAATCCGAACCTGAGTAATTTCAACCTTGTCTGGTCTACTTGGATGGCCCGAGGCAATAACTTGACTCCGCATCTAGACCCCAATTTTCCCCGCCATCGCCAAGCAATCAATTACACGCATGCGTACATCCGGGTTTCTCGCGATCGCAAATCACGAGATGATCAAAGCGACGAGCCACAGTACGTATCTCTCTCGGTTCACTGACACACCTAGCGCAAATAATAACGCACCTCTCCTGACCAAAATTGCAGAAAAATAATTAGAGATACTTGTCTTTTAATTAATGCCATTTGACATTCGCGTTACCCGGTGACAGGGTTCGATAAAAGTCGTTTTTGCCCCGCTACGTCGGTGCAAGTTCTTCCAATCTTGATCTGGCGGTGCCTGACACTTGAACACGCCAGCCGTGCGTTCGAGGAGTAATCTCATTTTCTTTACCTTAATTGCATATTGGTCGTGTGCAGGTAGCTGGAAACCCTTGCCATATGATCCGATGCTTTCTGGTGATGGCTTCCTTTGGTAAAGGAATTGATGTCTAGAGGGTAGGAACCGGTTGAGTGGTCGGAAAGGGGCGGGATCAGAACCGTACACGACTCGGCAACCGCGCATGTTGAAGAGGTCGTTTCATCCGCCAGAAGTGGCCGAGCGCACGTCAAGCTTCGCGTAGCATCCACTAAATTGGCTGCATCAATGTCTTCTAGTTCATTGCTTGGATGATTCAATGGGTAGCTGGGTCGCATGAAGGCACTGTGGATGGTTTGATAGGTTGGTGAGAGACGCCGAGGTCGGCCATGGTGAAAGATCGCGCGGTGAACATCGTGGTCTGCGTATGATTCCATGGATAAGCAAAAACATTCACCCAGATTTTGGTGTTTCGTCTTCTTGAGAAAGGGTCTCATGCCAAGTTTTAGCTTCAAAACAGCCAGCTTTATCCCTTATACTGTGTAAAGGGCGTTATAATAGAGAGGTTAAGAAACCGCTCCGTTAACGATAACACTAACGCTAACGCTATTTCCGACGTACATTTGCAATGTAAAAAATAACGTTAGTGTTACCGTTAACGGAGCGATTTCTTAACCTCTCGATTAACTCTCCCGGATGATACCATCACGTGGCCCGCCTCTATGTTTTCTTCCATAAACTTCATGAAAACATAAAATATCACGAACTCCTCGCACGACAAGAAATATTGCCTTCAGGGGTAGGACAATAAACAATGGTCCCTTCATGTAACTACGTGGAAACGATCCTTGCTTAAAAGATACATTATTCTGGCCATTCATTTCAGAACCTTATACTGTGTAAAGGGCGTTATAATATTCGAGAGGTTAAGAAACCGCTCCGTTAACGATAACACTAACGCTAACGCTATTTCCGACGTACATTTGCAATGTAAAAAGTAACGTTAGTGTTACCGTTAACGGAGCGATTTCTTAACCTCTCGCTTAACTCTCCCGGATGATACCATCACGTGGCCCGCCTCTATGTTTTCTTCCATAAACTTCATGAAAACATAAAATATCACGAACTCCTCGCACGACAAGAAATATTGCCTCTAGGGGTAGGACAATAAACAATAGTCCCTTCATGTAACTACGTGGAGACGATCCTTGCTTAAAAGACACATTATTCTGGCCATTCATTTCAGAAACTGTTCAGGCCCTTAGGGTCTCACTTTAGTCCCATCGCACAAACTTTAAAACCCTCACAAAAATGTTTTAAATAGATTCCTTCGGCAATATATGCGAGCAATGGCTTTCTATTCAGTGATTCAATACACCGACTCCCGATAGCGAAGTTAAACCCTTTTGCGCGAACAGCAAGAAAGGGTTCAGTTTTTCATTGCCTTGGCGAATCTTCCTTCCCTTTTCGAATGTAACCATTGCCATTCAAATATCACGCTGTAGGACAAGGCTTTTGTGTCCGTATTACAATGATTCCAAAACCAAACATTTATTTCTATTCTGATAAAATTTTTAAAACTTTGTAAGTCCGACTTTGGTTTCAGATTTAAATCTGTAATTACAGAACTGATTTTGCTTCAGCTTTGAAATTTGTCGAACATCCTGTTAGTCATCAGATAAAAATTGTTGAAGGACCTGCCGATGATTTGTGCTGGCCCTTCTCATACTGTATAGTCCATGAAATGTAAGGATTTTTTTGTGGAACTGCCTGCTATGGACATAGAAAGCGACACACAATGCTCTAGGTTTTACTTTGTTCCTATGGGATTCAGTATTGTTGAACAAACGCACCCACTACTTAGAGCACCACGGCATTTATACGGGGGGGGGATGTGCAGACAGACTTGCACTAACAAATCGCCCCATCTCTACATTAGCGGAGAGGCACTAATAACATTTTGCACTACTTCCATCAATAATAGACGTATTATTGAGTCTGTGTTATAACAATTAGAACAAGGGGGATATAGTGTCAGTCAAATGAAGTCAAAACTCTTCCACATCTAATAGTGGCCCTCGCCAAGTCCTCATTCCTAGTAATTACTAACTAAGCACTTTCGCGAAAAAATTGCCCCATTGTCCAATATAGTTCCATTTGTCTAGGGTAGTTTTTTCATTCGGCACACATTTCTAAAATGCAATTTTGCAGTTGTATTCAGCACTCAAGGGAAGAAAAAAAACGTGTGATGGACCTTAAGCGGGTGCACGATTCAGATGTATGCCGAGGGCCCTCAAGGGGGCGGGCGTATACGGTTTAGGGCCACGCTGATGGTGCTGAAGGAAGTGAAGGATTCTCACAGCGGAACCAGTTTCATTCGATACTTCCGGTGTACCGAGATTTTCCACACATGACCCCTTTCTTTCTTTTTTCTTTCTTTTTGTGCTGCTGTTGTACTAGCGTTTCCTGCCGATTCTTTATTGTCCATTGTCGATTCTTGATAATTTTGTCGATTATTCTTTCCTTTATTCCTGCTATCTAGGCCTGGTTTATAAACTAGTTTGTGAATTACAACGAACAGCTAACTCAAATTAATCACAATATTTCCACGGTTACAAGTTCCTTTCTTTCGTACGTACACGAAGTCAGGTCCAATCGGCCAGAAAGAGCACCCGGTGGTATACATACAAACTATGGTTTGCAGTTAAGCCAAAGCTAGAACCGGCCTGCGCATGGTTGAAATGGGTACAGAGCACCTACTTCCAATTACAAAATGTGAAAGCGAATTCCGGTTCCGGTTGGGTAGAAAATAAGGATCCTGCAATGAGTATCAAACGGGCGTACATTAGCTTTCATAGCGTTGGGATGGTTTCGAGTGTACTTGAAACAAATAGAAAAGGCTCCATGCATTGTCTACTAAATTGTGAGTTACTCAATTTTCCGGTCGTCGTTCAAACTGAATCAGAATGCAGGAAACAAAATAATACAAATCCTCTGTGTATTTTTCTTTCCCTCTGTCCTCACCGCCAGGGCTTCCATCCTCGTCTATTGATTCTTTCTGTTGTTGATATTCTAGAAACAAGAAATTATTCCATCAAACCCAATTTTTCATTCTCTGGATATTGATATATTCGTTGCTTCACTCTGCAGAAGTCATTGACCAGCCACCACAGAGTACTGTACCCCAAATCTCGGTTTATTCGACTCGTTGGGCCACCTTTAGCATTTTGGTGCTGATCTTTACAGCAGCTAAAGAATTAAAGATCTGTTTTCATCAACGTTGTTTACGCTCCCTGAGCAGACGACGTCTAATTTGGCTACTAGAAACAAAACATGATGAATCTCTTATTAAAGACAGATGTCACTACCATCGGGTTTGTTGATGGTCAATAAGTCATGCTGAGGTTGGTAATATTGGTAAAGTTCTGCGGTGCATTTCAGGCGTACGTGTAAATGAGCAGTATAATTACTTCAAACGCTGACATCGCTACGAAATCAAGAAAGACAGTTGTTATAATCTTGCTAGAAACGAAATTTAAATCCGACCATTCTTACCGCAAATGCAAAATAACAGTCTTTTAAAATGAAATGGTTAACATATTACGTAACTTCCTCCTTATCTGTACCCCGATAGAATGGGAAATATCGGGGTATATTAGGTCTGCTGCTCAATGAGGATGTAAATGTAATGTTGGCCGCAGATGTCAAAAATTCTATTTTTCAAGACAGTCACCTGGTGGCCATATTTGAAATACCGGTGTGTTGGAACTGAAAACTTAGCATAAATGTAGAGGGTACTTACATAGATATTTAGGCAACATAAAAGCATCTTAACCTTTACTATTGATTAGATATGGCCCGAAGTAAATTTTTCAAGATGGCTGACCAGTGGCCATATTTGACGTCCATTCTAACCGAAATTTGCCATACGTTTAGAAGGTACCTAGATACATGATTTGGCAAGGTAAGGTTATAACATCCAACTACTTATGACATGTATGAGATATGGGTCAAAGTCCTTTTTTCAAGATGGCTTCCTAGCGGCCATATTTGAAGTCCGATTGGGTCAAAATTTGATGCACTTGTAGAAGGTGCCTAGATATATCTTCATGCCAAATCAAGACCCTCTATGTCAAATAGCCACGAAATGTGCCACCAAACATTGGATTTTGAACTTTGACCTCTGTGACGTTGAAAAGTGGGCCAAATTAAAAACCCAGGATTTATGTGATGTAGTCTCATCAGAGGAACCCACCATAAAACTTTCATGGTTCTAGCCAGCAGCATTCAGGAGATACGGGCAAAAGAAGGTTTTCACAAAGCGCCCCCTACAGGCCAGAGTGTAAAACTGGCAGCGCTAAGTTTCGGTCCAGAGATAGTTTTTACCATAGGCTACCTGCACACCAAGTTTCAAGCTTCTAAGCCTAGTGGTTTAGAAACGTGCTAACAAAAACTGGAATTTTGAACTTTGACCTCCGTGACCTTGAAAAGTAGGTCAAATCAAAAACCCGGGATTTATATGATGTAGCCTCATCAGAGGAACCCACCATAAAAGTTTTGTGGTTCTAGCTAGCAGCGTTCAGGAGATATGGCCAAAAGAAGGTTTTCACAAAGCGCCCCCTACAGGCCAGAGTGTAAAACTGGCAGCGCTAAGTTTCGGCCCAGAGATAGTTTTTANAGCCTAGTGGTTTAGAAACGTGCCAACAAAAACTGGAATTTTGAACCTTGACCTCCGTGACCTTGAAAAGTAGGTCAAATCAAAAACCCGGGATTCATGTGATGTAGCCTCATCAGAGGAACCCACCATAAAAGTTTCGTGGTTCTAGCTAGCAGTGTTCAGGAGATATGGCCAAAAGAAGGTTTTCACAAAGCGCCACCTACAGGCCAGAGTGTAAAACTGGCAGCGCTAAGTTTCGGCCCAGAGATAGTTTTTACCATAGGCTACCTGTACACCAAATTTCAAGTTTCTAACCCAAGCGGTTTAGAAACGTGCCACCCCTGTTAACGACGACGGACGACGACGACGACACACCATGAGAGAAGCTCACCTCACAGAGGTGAGCTAAAAATTGGGAGATGATCCAGTCATTAGTTCAGGAGTTAGGGTAAATTGTCCAATTATCGTCCGGTCACCAATTATCGTACACTCCACTTTTCCATTCATTTTCCAGTTATTTTGCCAGCCATCCGATAACTGGGCAAGATGGCGGCCATCTTGCAACAAACAAGCTGCCCAATTATCGTCCACTAATAAATCTCTTACCCTTGGAATATCTTTCATCATATTTTCATCCCAAATGTCTTATTTGACAGATTTTTTTATTTTCTTCAAGAAAAAAATAGCTTTTCTTGGTGAAAATGTGACCTGAATTCATAAATCGTTACCGGTAGGCTACTGTCCGATAACTGGGACATCATGTCCGATATTTGGTACACCTGCCTTTCTCTTGGAAATCGGGTCATATTTCCGTCACAAACAACCATTACGCATGCAAATTAGCCCTTCAGAGGATGGGGTTTAGCACTCGTTTTGAATTCAAGTGGGCAGGTTCAATGGCCAGCCCAGAAAATCGCCAGAAACGAAGATGTGGACGATAATTGGACCTTTTAACCTATTGCACTTTTTGTGTTTTTGGTTTTGGCCACCTGGGGGCCAAGCCAAGAATGGAATTGGACCGAAACTTGGTGTCGTAGGACCTAGGGGTATATCAATAGCTCCAGCGGTTAGGCCTAAGTTCAAGAAACGTGCCCTGCTAACGGCCAACGACGGACGCTGCACCTCGACAAAAGCTCACGGGTGAGCTAGCCTAATGACCAAAAATAAAGTTTTTAAAAAAAAAACTTTTCCGCCCTCTGACTTTCATTGGCAAGACGGCAAACCTGAAAACCTAAAAATAAAAAAGCCTCGCCTTACATGCCTTATGCTTAGCATGCTTAGGCCTAGGCCTATCTCCTGCTAATCACACCACAGGGGGGACTTGAGTTGAGGCATGCATGGAAGGGGTGTTGGGTGTTTCCGAGGTCCAAAAGCACCCCACGGACAGTGCCCTGACCCCTGGCCCTGGGGTAAAATACCCCAGAAATATGTAGGCCTATAGGGTAGTTTCGGGTAATATCACGGGTATAGTGACGATTGTTGCCATACACATCGCGGACCAAAGTGTGTACATGACGAGATGGAGAAAGTAGCTGAAATACAGCCCTGATATTGTTGGTGCAGATGAGGGAGTCAATAAACAACAGAATGAAATGGCCAGGGCCATTGTGCTCACCTCTGTGATAAGTCTCCATGGTTAAGTGTGAAACTGTGACTCTCATGGTGAATGTTGAAGGATCAGTACAGATAATATACCAAGACACATATTTAGGCATGGTTAAAGCATCCTAGCTCCCACTATTTATGAGGTGTTGGTCGAAGTCCATTTTTCAAGATGGCTCCCTGGCGGCCATATTTGACGTCGAATCTGACTGAAATTTACTATATATCTATATGGTACCTAGAGACGTATTTTGACAAGGTTAAAACATCATACCTACTCCTATTTATAAAATGTGGGTCAAAGTCCATTTTTCAAGATGGCTTCCTGGCGGCCATATTTGAAGTCCGATCGGGTTGAAATTTGGTGCACTTGTGCAGGGTGCCTAGATATATCTTCACACCAAATCACAACACTCTATGTCAAATAGCCATGAAATGTGCCACCAAACAGTGAATTTTGAACTTTGACCTCTGTGACCTTGAAAAGTAGGTCAAATCAAAAACCCGGGATTTATGTGATGTAGTCTCATCAGAGGAACCCACCATAAAAGTTTCGTGGTTCTAGCTAACAGCGTTCAGGAGATATGGCCAAAAGATTGTTTTCACAAAGCGCCCCCTACAGGCCAGAGTATAACAGCAGCAGCGCTAAGTTTCGGTCCAGAGATAGTTTTTACCATAGGGTACCTGTACACCAAATTTCAAGTTTGTAACCCAAACGGTTTAGAAACGTGCCACCCCTGTTAACGACGACGGACGACGGACGACAGACGACGACGGACGACGGACGACACACCATGGGAGAAGCTCACCTCACAGAGGTGAGCTAAAAAAATCAATACCTAAGTTGCCAAGTAATGCAGGCAAGATAGAAAAACAGGTCTACGATATTCGCCGATCTCATCCACGATGTTAGCCGAGTCACCTCCGCGATCTTTGCCGAATCACGTACGAAGTAAAACATAGGCCGCAAATGAATTATTGCTGGGGTATTTTACCCAGGCATGCCAGGGGTCAGGGCACTGTCGTGGGGTGCTTTTCTCATGTTTCTTTTGGACCTCGGAAACACCCATGCACCCACCCACCACCCCTGCCTCTCTCTGCTCTGCCATGCATGCATGCATGCATCACAGGGACTTGAGGCATGCATGGCAGGGGTGGTGGTGGGTGTTTCCGAGGTCCAAAAGCACCCACGGACAGTGTCCTGACCCCCGGGGTAAAATACCCCAGAAATATGTATATTATTATATATACATATTTCTGGGGTATTTTACCCCGGGGGTCAGGACACTGTCCGTGGGTGCTTTTGGACCTCGGAAACACCCACCCACCACAGTTCGGCAAAGGTCAATATTCGGCAGCGCTGCCAAATACGGCAACTCGGGGTTGCCGTTTATGGCAACCGTTGCTCTATTCGGCAGCCCAACCGCTGCCGTAATCGGCAGCCTTAAACTTCGGCGAGCTAGGGGGAAGTGCTTTGTACATCGGGTTGTTTAGTTTTCAGTTCATAGGGGGCAGTACGAGCAGTTCTCAAACTTCATCCACGGAAATCAAAGTTCCATTCACCGATTTTTGTTTTTTTACACATTCTTGGATTTTGGCTCCCAACTGGTAAATGCATTGTGGTTTAGATTGCTTATGGTTCCTTAATATCCATTTTAATCCACAATAACTACCAACTGTTACTTGAATTCTCATTTATTTCAACTGGCTTTTCGTTCTGACTGCTGAGGATGTCACGTGACAATCACTGCGGGGGGTATCTTTCGGGGCCATCTCGGGAGTTGCTGAATACGGCAACTTCCGGGGCTGCCATATGAAGCAGCCCTTTCGATACTTGTGTTTTTATCATGTAACTCCCAAAATAAATGGACAAATACATAGAAAATTGGCAGGTTCATTTATTTTATTCATCTTACAGACAATCCTGAAAAATTTTTGGGAAAATGAATGCGTTTCGGATGTTTTGGTTATACTTCAGTTATTGTCAGTTATTTTCAATGGAGGGCTGTCACATTCGGCAACGGCTGCCGTATCTGGCAGCGCTGCCGAATTTTGACCTTTGCCGAACTCACGCTGGTGATTCAAATTTTACTGTACGCATTGTCAGAATATCCGGTCTTGAGCTGATAGCAGACGATGCATTCACAAAATCATGTTTGGTTCACTAGTGTTTATGATAATGTGGCAGGTTCATGAAAAGTCACCTACGTTATGTCATAAGACACCTAGATAACCTCAGAATACTACCCTTTTATTCACATAATAGCCTATCCAAGGGACAAATGCACTAGAAGTCAGCCGATTTGGCACATTTTGGCATTTCATCCGCTTGCGGGTGGGGATAGGGCATTCATGATGAGTGCGCACACTAGAGGGATTATATTTGATATTTCTAACCGTTCCTGGCCGAGATTTTATATTTGCTTCAGTGAAAATTATTAAGATTTTGTCAGACTCCTGTACGAATTGTCAGTCAAATGAAATTTCCCTCTGTACGCGTTGTCAGTTCAAATGTGTGTACTTAGTTTATATTCGCCGGCTTGCGAAAATAATCTCGTACCTCGCTTCTCGTAACATTCAGTGGTATCCTAAATAATGAGTTAATAAAAGCACTGCGGTTGGAGGAAGGCAGCAGCGATACCAGTCCTTTTATGGTTATTACGGGGACGTATGAGATCTGTTTCAAGCAAAGAATCCGACTCTATGCTGATTTTGCGTCGCCGCAGATAGCCCAACGGTAACCTCCGGGAGCCCAACACGTTCCCTTTTGTATGCAGTATTATTTCGATATAANCATATCGCTATTTTCTTAGGATTTACTTTCGTGGCGTAGTAGATCACGTGATTACCGAGTTGAGGCGGTGATGTGTCCGCGTATTACTTTTTACGCCAAATTCGGCGTGATGCGGCTCGTGCGGACACAGGTTGGTGCGTCCATAACGCCGCCTAGCGCCGACCTGTGAAACACAATGCCATCAATAATAGACGTATTATTGAGTCTGTGTTGTAACAATTAGAACAAGGGGGATATAGTGTCAGTCAAATGAAGTCAAAACTCTTCCACATCTAATAGTGGCCCTCGCCAAGTCCTCATTCCTAGTAATTACTAACTAAGCACTTTCGCAAAAAAATTGCCCCATTGTCCAATATAGTTCCATTTGTCTAGGGTAGTTTTTTCATTCGGCACACATTTCTAAAATGCAATTTTGCAGTTGTATTCAGCACTCAAGGGAAGAAAAAAACTTGTGATGGACCTTAAGCGGGTGCACGATTCAGATGTATGCCGAGGGCCCTCAAGGGGGCGGGCGTATACGGTTTAGGGCCACGCTGATGGTGCTGAAGGAAGTGAAGGATTCTCACAGCGGAACCAGTTTCATTCGATACTTCCGGTGTACCGAGATTTTCCACACATAACCCCTTTCTTTCTTTCTTTTTTCTTTCTTTTTGTGCTGCTGTTGTACTAGCGTTTCCTGTCGATTCTTTATTGTTCATTGTCGATTCTTGATAATTTTGCCTATTTTTATTCCTTTATTCCTGCTATCTAGGCCTGGTTTAACTAAATGTAGTTTGTGAATTACCACGAACAGCTAAGTCAAATTAATCAACAATATTTCCACGGTTACAAGTAAGTTCCTTTCTTTCGTACGCGAAGTCAGGTCCAATCGGCCAGAAAGAGCACCCGGTGGTATAACATACAAACTATGGTTTGCATTTAAGCCAAAGCTAGAACCCGCCTGCGCATGGTTGAAATGGGTACACAGCACCTACTTCCAATTACAAAATGTGAAAGCGAATTCCTGTTCCGGTTGGGTAGAAAATAAGGATCCTGCTATGAGTATCAAACGGGCGTACATTAGCTTTCATAGCGTTGGGATGGTTTCGAGTGTACTTGAAACAAATAGAAAAGGCTCCATGCATTGTCTACTAAATTATGAGTTACTCAATTTTCCGGTCGTCGTTCAAACTAAATCAGAATGCAGGAAACAAAATAATACAAATCCCCTGTGTATTTTTCTTTCCCTCTGTCCTCACCGCCAGGGCTTCCATCCTCGTCCATTGATTCTTTCTGTTGTTTATATTCTAGAAACAAGAAATTATTCCATCAAACCCAATGTTTCTTTCTCTGGATATTGATATATTCGCTGCTTCATCTGCAGAAGTCATTGACCAGACACCACAGAGTACTGTATCCCAAATCTGGGTTTACTAGTATTCGACCCGTTGGGCCACTAAACATTTTGGTGCTGATCGTTACGAAACAGCAAGTAAAGAATTAAAGATCTGTTTTCATCAACGTTGTTTACGCTCCCTGAGCAGACGACGTCTAATTTGGCTAGAAACAAAACATGATGAATCTCTTATTAAAGACAGATGTCACTACCATCGGGTTTGTTGATGGTCAATAAGTCATGCTGAGGTTGGTAATATTGGTAAAGTTCTGCGGTGCATTTCAGGCGTACGTGTAAATGAGCGATATAATTACTTCAAACGCTGCAACGCTACGAAATCAAGAAAGACTGTTGTTATAATCTTGCTAGAAACGAAATTTAAATCCGACCATTCTTACCGCAAATGCAAAATAACAGTCTTTTAAAATGAAATGGTTAACATTTTAACCTGGTACTTCAATTTTGCCGCATTGTGTTGAAGGGAACGTTTGAGGTTCTCATGGCCCTTCACAATCACCTACAAGTAAGGTAAATACTCAAGAAAAGAGGTCACAAGCTGGAGGGTAACATCGAGGACCCTTCACCCATATTCTTTCCCAGAAAATTTCCTGGTCTATTCAGGGTTTCAGCGTGTTTTCTTTTTCAATTTTATTTTTCTCAAACCAGAAATGCCAAATTTTAGTGCAGCTAACGGTTCATTGAGTTTTTCTTCTCAAGTGAATTCTAACACCGGTGTAGGTCTGACCAGGCGTTGGACTTGATACATGTCAACCATTTTAACCCTTTTCGAAGTTACAACACTCCGACGATTTGCGGTCCGACCTGTCATAAGGCTGCCACCTTTCAATACATCTATACCTCACGCGACGCAGGGCGGAAATGGCCATCATCCGCCATTATCCAGAAAACATGACATGGTGGTGTTTATGTTGTCCAGCGAGAGCCATCCCATGTATCCAGTTACTGAAAGTATTCATTGTAATCCTGTATTCAGCTCATACCACCCCGACAATTTCCCGAAACTTATTCTGTCCATCGCTTGTTCGCTCTTGACCGACTTGCTTCAATTAATTTTGGAACATTACATCGTGTCAACAACATTGGATTGCTCCGGCTTGTTTGTTCTGGCCGTATGTAATGTACATATTTCTCCCGATATTGGGCCAATGTAGTCAGGACCGCTGGGACGGGCCTTCCACGGAGCCAACTCAGCAATCACTTTCCGCCGGCTTTGTTAACATTTTCCCCATCAAATGTTGGCGACATCAAAAACGCGGAACGGCCGGGACACCGTGGTCGCCATGATGGTAAAATGACAACGAGGCTGGCAAAAGCGTAGCGAGGGTGTGATTGGGTGAAACAGATTTGTAGTTTCTATGGAATGAGCTGGCATGAAGGTCAAACCCGTTTGCAATAGCAAATTTTACACTCTGCAGAAAGCGTTTTGTGCAGGATGTATCTTTAATACTGCAGCAGTTCTCTGTCACGCAGTGTACTACCGGTAATTCACAACCTGTACTACCATAAATACTTAGATTTGTACTCAGTTTTCAAGATTAGATTCAATTGCTTTCAACCACGCTGTATCAAATGTTGAAAGCGTTCTTTGATTTGAAATCCATATTGAAGCATCCTCACTCCAGTACGTACTGAGTACGTATGAGTATGTACATGAGTACGCACTCACTATGAACGAGGGCCACTAAACATTTTTTTCGTTATTTCATCGTTAATTTCATTCAGAGATTCGGTGGTTGTTTGTTGATTCAGGAAGCTGGTTAAACCCTCATTACAAACCCCGAAAAATATACACCATTGAATGTCCCATTAGAAGTAGCAGACGCGAGTTGAGTTAGTTCGTTGAAAACGCGTGGTACCGTACAGCATCAAGCGTTCCTTGACAAAATTGAGATTTCACCATCATTTTGTTTGCCTGTTCTTGCATTATTTTACGAGTCAACTCATAATGATTCTTTGTACACACATTTCCGGACGTGACAAGCCATTACTAAGTCATTACTTAGTCATATTCAAAACGCCTGTTTGTGAAATTGACGGGCTATGACGCGGCACTTGTCTCCCTACGGTGGCTCATAGCAAGCATTGTTGTTGTAATTTCAATCTATATTTCCCACAATGCTTTCCTGAAATACATCTTAAAACTTTTAACATTTCGTAATCTTATACCCAACTTGAGTGCCAAGTGAGTGTCATGTAACTCGACGATAGAATTGCTGAAATTAAAAAGAATTTTGTGTCCCTAACGGGCCACTGTACCCTTTACTTTTCCCCCTTGCTTTCATGCCACGATCAACAACATAAAATCGTTTAGCCCTATTGGCCGTTCCTGTCATCCAACTACGAGATGCTGGAATTGTGTAAACAGAAGGCATCGAGTTGTTCTGCCTAACAATAAAATATCATGGCAAGTGAACATTTTGACACCCACTGCACATTTGAATCAATACCCGTTATTCTGTACACCCACTTGAAGAAGCCATGTGCCATTTTACTCAGACATATGCAATTTATGCAGGCATACATCAATTAAAATATTGATGTCCTCCGGAAGCTTTTTCAGGGCTTGTTTCTATGCTCTTTAACTAGTAGTAGGTTGGCGACATCGCCGAAATTTGTATGCGTCTGGCGGGGGACTGTTGATCAAACTTTTAAAAGCAGCATTTTAAAAAGTCACAACAGGAGTTGGCGACTCAGAAGCAATGGTTCTAAAATTGTTGATAAAGAAGGGCCAATGGCTTCATTGATGGCAATCATGGTGACTGTTCGTTGAATGATGTGACGTAGCTTCGTCACACTGGCAGGCTTATGCACACATTGAAGACTCCCTTCTGGAAAGGTGCGGAGAAAACGTCAATGCTTGCCATCACTGCATTTTCGGGTTCGAATCCTTGTCACGTCCTTTCGGCTAGTGACAGAAAGGGGCATTTCTCCCGTACCTCGGGTATTTACCCGGGCCCATATTCATAAAACTACTTAAGTCTAAGTGTGACACTTATCCTTTGTTCAGCACAAAAGATAAGTATCACACTTAGACTTAAGTAGTTTTATGAATATGGGTCCTGGGAGTTTGGTCCCTTTTGCCTTCTAACTCTTGCTTTCCTCAATATTTCATTAGAGCTGCCAAATTCCCACTTCCTTTCAATTTCATTTGGTCGTGATAAGAATAAGGTTCACATAGGTAACTCGTGTGTTGTGTATGTTGTACCTTAAGTACTTGGTTCGACACCATTATCTCAAACTTAAAGTCTGCCTAAAGGGTTATTAGTCAAGTCATTAGCGCCCTGAGTGGAATTGAGCTCCCTACTCGTTATGTCTAAAAAGGCCCTGAATATCCCCCTGACGGGAGGGATATAATGCCTTTCTCGCCCAATTATCAGTCTTCACGTTGAAATGTTGTTTGATATCGATAGTCAATTAAACCGTTGAGAGGTAACGGTCAAAGTGTTGATGAAAGGAGCCAAGAAAACGAACCCAAACTTGCCAGCCAGGGAATAATGCATATGTCGTTTTGAAGTGGGAAGGCGAAATAATCGTGTCCCGGATAACACCTGTCAGAAACTACTGCTTGACATGATTTTCACGGACGGCCATTAACTCAAAACCACCGTCATTATGTATCTACCGAATAGATCGATATTAAAATATACGAAATGGGCTAATTTATTTCAATCTGCCGGGACGTTGTTGGTGATATTTGCATATTGGGTCCTGTTGGTTGGATTTTGCACAGCGCCCAAGTGGTGCGAGGGCATGACTTGGTCACGTGGTGCTTGTATTGTCAGCGTGCCATTTGGCTGAGTACTCGTCTCTCCATGTCTGCTCTCGAAAAGAATACTTACCATCCATCAATCGAGACAAAAGTACAAAAATACCAATAAATAGAGATAACACGAGATTGATATGCTTCTTTGGCCTTTCTATCACACCTTTACAAGCATAAGTTAGGCCTAGCTCAGCTAAGGACTGATCAGTGATGTTCGGTAGAGAGTACACGATGACGTAGGCCCTACTTGCTTCGGAATCCGCCATTATGCAAGGCAAAGATCAATATGCGAAGAGAACATGCATGAAAAATGGCGACACATCGATGGAAACTGTGTTCTGTGCTCAAAATATGGTAAACCGTGTCAAGGAGGGAAGCGATGGGCTCAAATGACCAATGATTTATTATATTTGTAACAGTAAACATTATTGTATATGAGACCCTGTACTTCATTTCCATGAAGTAGGGAATAATCACACAATTTGGTACATGCAATCATCCTCTTCAAATTGTTACCATTTTTCTCTTTCCTTGACAAAGGTGCATTTGGCCATTTATACGGAACCCCGAAACTCTGCTGAACAGCTGGTTTCCAAGATTGCAAGTCAATGAAACGTTGATGATCTGAAAGAGATATCAAAAGGTCCTGGCATACGAGATGTGTCGCCCCGCCAACATCTTTTTGGGTAAAGAGCAGTCCAAAAGTTGACTAAGATGAGCATGTTGAGGTCATAGAACACTTTATAAAAGTTCTTCGAGAATGAGACAGTTGATGTTCAGACTCGAGTTGAAATTCACCACCAAATAGATGCTAATGATCCTTTTGGTATTACACTCTGATTCTAAACATATTTCGCTCTTACTGCATCACGAATTTATTTTCGTCCTGCATCTCCAAGCATTCCATCACTTGGTTACGTACCACTCTCATCTCATAGTATTGCCGAACACTTATTTTACTATGCCATACGCCATCACTCTAATATATAACATTCAACTCATTTTTTAGTCGTCTGGACCTCTTGTAATTTTTGAGTTGAAGATAGAGCGTTTTCGTTCACTTAACTCGGTACAGGAGTCTGGAGCGAAGTGTTCTAAAAGCAGGGTAGGTCTCCTCGCCTCTGGTACGAGATATCGAGTGGGGTAATACATGAAGCTCAAGCATACTTCAGGCTGTCACTACTTGGCAATGGTGGGTATAGGAGCCCTGCATATAATACTGACGAGAGGTTCTCCTTCGTGAACGTTACATATAAGCTAGTGGCAAGAGAGGCGCAATAAATGGGTTTTAATGTCATTTTATATCGAGTGTAGTGTCAGTACTTGTGTGTATGATTGCGTACGGCGTACATAGCACATCCAAGTCACAGCAGAGCGCACATGTTAGTTAGAGTCGGTGCAGAAAGACGTTAGACTTTATTCCTCCATAAAGAGTGATAATATCTTTACTTTATTGGGAGTTCTCTTCCCTTGTTGGACTTCAGGAGTATCTGTGCTCGGGACTGTTCAGGACTCTTCTAAATATGGCGACAACAAAGACGTCATTGGGAGGGACACGTCACTCGTGTCCCCGTGATTCAGTGCTCGGCTGCCGTTGCCTTCAATCCACCGCGGTAGGTCCACGGATAACCTGTCCCCGAATCTGCTATATTTCATTGTATTTTACAAAAAGATATTAATATCATGATGTAATTATCATATTTCGTTCGTCCACATTCATTTTCATTTATTTTACCTCTGGTGTGATGCTGATTGTTTGATGTGGGAGATCCGTCGATTTGGTTTCAATAGAAACAATTTTTGACACACTTCACTCCTACAAAAACGTCTTCTTCGAATGGAGAATCTATGTAAACATCATCAGGCGATTTTCATAGGCCTATTTTGTATACGTTTCTTCTTATCTTAATTTTCTGACACGGGCGTTCACAGAGCAGCGGAAGTCAAAGGCCGGGCAGAACGCAGACATACGCAAAAAAGAGATAGGAATTTATAAATAAGTCAAGAAAAAGATCCAAGCAACTACAATGTAGTATTCGAAATAGTTTCGAAGTAGTTTCTGTACTCATCTCAAAAATGAGACGAGTTGGATGAAAGAGAATAGCAAAGTCGCCCACAACCACACATACCGGACTTTTGAGAATCAGATTACCAAACTTTAAAATCTTCTCATTTCTTCCTGACCTTCCTATATCTAAAAAGTAAAGAGAAATACGTATTACCTGGAAAACCAATCGCACATTCCTGCTATAAGCAAATTCTCCTTTTTTATTTCATTTTAGTCGTTCGAATTCGCAAAACTTTTCGTCCGAAACTTTTTCGCCGTTGCAACCTTTCTCAGATCAGTCTACAAAAGCAGCCGGGTGAAGTAAAAGTTTGAAAACTTGCAACTGTACCTTATAAAGTAAAACATTGATCTATGCCTAAATGAGCTTTCCTTTGCAAATTCCATTTGAAAAGCAACACGCGAAATATTTGAAAAGTCAGTATGTCAACGCGCGGAGTTTGGTCGGATGGTTTCACTTGGTGGTGATGCGCGTTATCGCGCCAACAATGTTCTCAAAACATCACCTGATTTCGCTTAAAACTTTATTCTAATGCTTTTAAATCTTTCTACATTGTAAAGTATCATAATATTGCTTCATTTTGGTCGAATTGTTTTTTTCCCATTTTTAAAATCTTACCAACGTACGTTTAACGTTAATTTTTTTAAGAACAAGTTTAGAACAGCTTTATTTTTACTGTCCTTCCCACGGATTGTATTATACCATTTTTTTCTGGCAGAAAACTGCCATTTTGGTTTTGTTTGCATGTTTTCTCTCTAAGTCTCAAATTTTGTTCTTGTATGAAGGCGAGGTTGGCGTCACCCTGAGTTATTTCGCTGACCAATTCGTCTAAAATTTGTTACGCATTATAGCCTGATGTTCCGCGTCTTACGGCAAAGGCTTTCGGACAAAACTTAACATGCTTAGTGAGCCGAATACTCAGTTAATTGTTGACGTATATATTGAAATTTCTTCTTAATTTATACAAGGAAACATAAGCTTAATTGACCAGAAGGACTAAGCTGGATAAATGACACTTTTGCTTTTGTCCGAAAGTTTTGGGCTCCCTCCCCCTCCACGATAAGTATGGCTTACCCGGTTAAGACGCTTTTACCCAGCCCATTTTCGCTTAAATTCTATTGAATTATTCGCGACTTTACAAAATGTCCAGATCCGCGACCCGGTAGGGAACGACTCAGCTCTAAGCGCAGACCTGGAGTTATTTTGACGTAAAGAAAGGCGGGTGCTCGATCCATTAAGCAGTTTTAGAAATATTTTCCATTGCCTCAGGGGGGTTAGAACACTCGATCCTCATCTGAATGCGCCGGCATAATCAGGGATACGCAAGAAATATAGTTTAATTGAGCAGACCACGTTGACACTATGAAAACAGAATTAGATTTGTTAGAATGGTAAACCAAAAGGACGCAAAATATTCTAATTCAGTTGATTAAAAGACGGTATTGAGCAACACTTACTTTAACTTAAGTTAAAAGTTGTTGTTTCTCAAAAATGTTATTCAAAGTAAAAAATTAGTTGATTTCATTGGTTCAAAATTATGAGCCCGTTGGTATCTCTCTAAAAAAGGAAGAGCGAAATTTGCTCTAAAAGAGCTAAGTTAGGGACTGCTCTTTTGAAGAGAGCGAGAAAATGAAAGAGCTAATTTTCAATGAGGCGATTGACACCATTCTTGTCATATAAAATATCAGTGATGTCTTCAACATAGGAAACTCAAAGTATGTCATATGAGAGAACTGATGAAGGAAAACAAGAAACTTAAATTTTCCAGGCCAGAGCCAGTCAAAGTTTCACTCTTTTGAGGATTTCACTCTTTCAAAAGAGCAGTCCCTAACTTAGCTCTTTTAGAGCAAATTTCGCTCTTCCTTTTTTAGAGAGACAGACGGAATGCAAACTACTTGACGGAAAAATCACATGTATGTTTCGAAAAGGCGTAACGAATGGCCATTTGTTACTTTTGAAAGAAAAGATTCTTTTGTCCTTAAGAAAAGTCAGTTTCGCCATCTATCGTCCTTGCGATCTAAATTGAGCTTTTTTCTACATTGTAAGATCTATATAATAATGCTGGAAGTCGGCTCAATAAAGTCACACTTGGAAGTTTTGTTTTGTCTCGAAATTCGGCATGATAATAGAGGATACCATATCCTGATGCAACGGGTGGTTGAATTTGCGAAGAGGACTTTGTTGCGGTCGCAATTTTACTTTTTTTAGTAGTGTTGTTCGATTGCTTTCTAAATTCTCCCTACTGCACCCCATTGGGTGCACCTATTCCACCAGGGCCGGGAATTCCATCCTCGGTTGAATCCGTCACACTTGGAAGCTTGGTTTTGCCTCGAAATTCGGCGTGGTAATAGAGGATACCATATTCTGATGCAACGGGTGATTTAATTTGCGAAGAGGACTTTGTTTTGCTAGCAGCTTTACTTTTTTTAACGGTGTTGTTCGATTGCTTTCTAAATTCTCCCTACCGAACACCGTGTTGCACGAATTCCAGCCGTGCCGTGCATTCCAACCTCCAACCTCCGCATAAATCAGAATCGCCGATTGCCACGGGTTCTTGCTAGTTCAAAAATAATACTTAACCGTGTGTTTTGCAATATAATCTGAAAAGTTAACAGAGAAAGATACAGACAACTAACTCAAATGCAGTCTTTTACAAAAACAGAAAACCCAAATGAGAAAAAGGAAGTTTGCAATGTCTTGCGGCAGGACATGTATGCGACGGCCAAACGGAAACATGACTGGTGCGTAACAGAACATACAGTTTGTACATTTACACAAAAAATACACTAGTTTTTCAAAACCAAAATGAAAAGTCCCTGAATGGTACCCGATGTATATTCATATACTATACATACTTACATACTGATATTACAGATGCATATATGTCTGTGTAGGAAAATCAATTTTTAAGAGGCAGCTGTGAAATTACATGGAGATTTTGAACTGGAGCTATCCAAGTGTAAGTGCGTCTCAACGTTCTCTTCTTCATAGCGTACATTGACGGGCGCTCTCTTGACGTGCGTACGCGTATCTTAGGAAGGCAACTACGGTAAAAAGAAGATGTTTCTTTTCAAAAGTAGCCTATAAGTGTAAAAAATGTTTTAATCAATGTTTATTCAAAAAGGGCTAACTTTGGCGCGTTGATTTCCATGGAACTAATTCCTTACGCTTGTACATTCATAGATGCGGCAAAGCTTGTGTTTCTTTGATTGGGCCTACCGGCGAAACTCAGGATTACATGATGTCATTTCAGCATTTCGTCAGCTTAAAGCAAGTTCAGCAGCACCAAAACAATAAGTGTAAATATCTCTGATTACATATACAATCAGCAAAGTTGAAATAAAAAAATTACCAGTTTTCGAAATTTTTACTGATAGGCTTATGTGTGACAATTACATGAAGCGAATTTTTTGAATGGGAATTTTTTTACTTTAATAATTTTTACTTTAATAGTTGAAGGCGAAACTTTTATGAACATTTTGATACATAATTCGTTGTTGTCCATCTGTTTGTTCCACTTTTGGTTCCAGCATTCAGTGTTAAGCATTCATCTGTTCATCTGTCGATCGATTTCTCTCCCGCTCTTTGTTGTGGGACCCTTCCTCTCTGGTGGACCAGACGGACACACCGCTTACCCAGACAATAGATCCTGCATATTTTAACCTCATATTCGATATACCATATGGTGGACCGAATAAAAGTCCAGAGTGCTGGATTTCAGGAGGTTAATGTTCGTAAAATTCGATTTTGAGTATAGTTGAGAGCAGTATGCACTCTGGGAAATTTTCTGGACAAAACTGTGGCGACTCTGCAAGCATCTGCGACAGTTTAAAACAAATCATATCCCAGCCGATAAACCATCACACTTTCCTGTTTACTTTCAAACTTAACCCTGCAGACAACAGTAGGCCTATTCGCACATTCTGGCAACTTCATCATCAGGGCAGAATACTTTCCCAGGCTTTTTAATATTCAGGGTCAGTTGCACCAAACTCGCGTCCCCGCATGCCCACTTAGAATCACCCGCGCTGATGACTTTATACATCTTTTATGCAAATATCCCGCAATAATGGTTATTTCATATTCTCAGGAAAGTGTTGACCGAGATATGTCACTTCGACAAGCGGAAAGCCCGCTTGGTCATCAATAATAACGCCGTTGCCAGGTCGTCAATACAGAGTCCGAATTTTATATAAACCCTATAACAGCAACCGCAATTTGGTCGTATCGTTGGTTTTTATCAGAGGGTAAAGCAATGGAACAAGTTTGAGAATTTACTGGTGTTTTTCACGCCAATAAGTTTAGAAATCTTGGTATTTGCTGTAATCCACATCTGGTAACGGGACGGAATGAATTAATATATTTTTATTTGTAGGACTGAAACTTCTGTTACATGCGTGTATAGTCTAAAAAGCGAAATACACACAAATCATCTTTGGTCCCAGTAAAATCTGCATTCGTCTCTGTGTTTGTTTTCGTGGCCTAGTTTGCTTTATTACTCAATGCGTCACTTTTTCTTTTTCTCATAAACTCCTAACTCTGATCTGTTTTAATCAAGCCTTAGTCAGAACTTTGATATTTGAACAAGGAAAGCGATAATAATCTGCACGTGATATTCAACTTCTGCCGTAGGAAAGCAAATTAATATATCAGATTGCGGGATCGAAGCCGAGTTTCTCTATCTCGGCTTGAAAAAGCACTCATAGCCTATGAATTAGAAGCACAATGAAACATTTCGCAGTTCTAATTAACTGCTGCTATGATTACAGAAACTTCACAAATAATGAAACGCGGACGCCTACCCAGTGCGCATGCGCAAACAGCCTTGCGCACAACATCGTAAATAAAAGCTCTGGCTCAATATAAACAACTGTATGAAGAAAATGAATCTCCTTGCACACGATCAGCTAAAACAACCCGCGAAATATTCGCGCTTTTTTTCTCAGTAGAGATATCATTATTAGCAATCAAATCTAAATGAAAATTGAAAAAATAAGCAGTTTTTAATATATATTAGCTTAATGAACTACTATCGTAACTTACTACGCGTTCTTTATAAAACTATTAATAAACTCAACGCCGTATGGATCCGCTGTTTCTCAGCTGAGAAAAATTCGTCTTTCGCTCATTCATACGTTTTGTTTCAACGCCTCGGCAAAGGATTGGTAACATGGAAAACGTGACATTTTGCGGCCTCCCTGGCTCGGTTCACCTTGAGTCTCCGCTTGGTTGACGATATGCGGGGACCCCTCACTGATTACCTCTTTATTGTTTTACGTGTGACCCGCACACGGGACCCTGCCCTCCACCCCCGCAGGATGGGTAACCTCACCTCTTCTAAACAGCTCTGGAACCCCTGCATCGTCCCTGAAGGTGACATAAGAATTCCCCCTTTGTTCCTTTTCGCCCTTGTAACAATTTAAGGTCAATGTCAGCTGTCCATACGCCAGTCACCAGTCACCTAAAAGATTGTTTTGTCACAAACGAAGCTAATTTTTGATGACAAGTTTTGCTGACCCATGGCTAGTTCACTTAAATCTGATTTCATGGAGTGTACCTTTCAGTGGCACTTTTAACCTACACTCAAAAACAGCCTTTTTGACACCTACACATTTGTAAAGTTTGATTTTTTTCTACATAATTACGCTAAGACTGAATATCTCGGATGAGATGGCCGTATGGAGCGGGACTGCGGATTAGCGATGCAATCAGCCTCTGAGTGTGTACTTGTAATGGGAATTTACGGCCTCAAGATAAAAAGGAATAATATTAGTTTCCAGTATTTTATTGAGCTGTTGTGCTTATCACGATTAGTGCTTATAAATTACTCTGATAGAAACAAAATGAAAAATTCAAAATTCTCGCGAAATTTGGTTAAATTACTCAACAACGCTTCGACCAATATCATTATTTTTCGACCATTATTTTGTACACTTCCACTACACTTCAGAAAACATCACCGCTTTCTCCGCCTACTAACAACCATTCATTTATAATTTGGTTATGTTTACATTAGCAACGACAACATTATTTTTTCTCAGTTTTCGCTGAATACCAAATTCATACCTAATTACAGCATAAAAACAAGGGTTTCTATCGCCATTGTTGTAAAGATTCGATATATTAGCACTTGCGTAACGGCTATTCTCTTATCTTAATCTCCCAGTTGTGTTGTGACTTGAGTTACAACAGACGGTGGCCTATTCTCCAAGGAAGTGAAACCCCAAACTGCCAACGATCGTGATGCAATCCATAATTACGGAGAAATTCCTCTGGTCCCTGGAGCAAGAGCTAACGCCATTTTCTTTCAATAGCGCTATGCTACTGCGTTCCAATTACCCAGAGACAAAAGCTTCTGCCCCAGGCGAACAATTTGCTAACAATCACCAACACCAGTGTCATAAGACGCTAATATCATCAGAGTTAATTCCTTTATCGGGAGTTACCTTTCTTCAGTAAGCACAGCGAGAACGTCTTTCCTTCTTCGCAATGGTAACGCAACACCCGAGAGAGTTGGATTCACCTGAAGTTGCCATATCACAACTGTGTACCACTTCTGCAAAATGTACAAAGATTCTCAATGGATATGGGTCAACTTATGGTGAAATCAACAATGATAGGCTCGGAAATATCGCTGAAATGAAAAGCTGTGTTTTTCGCGGGTCGTTTTCCTCCTATTTCTTGGCTTTTTGTCGCCGTTTCGAGTGGATGTCGCGTCGAGTAAATGGGACGAGATGAGGTATTATGGACGGATAGGGATGCTGATTGTCGTTCGTGGTCTCAGAGGTAAAGGAACAAGATCATCTACTTACTGACAATGACAACAACAAGAATCTACAACATTCAACATTACAGGTGTTTTTCTCTCCTATACGGTGGAGAATAACAAACGTGAAATACTCTTTCAATGCTACTTTCTTCGGGTGTGAAAAGAGACATCGTCAACTGGAACTCGCGGAGAAAACAAAAGATTATCTAGCCGCTGGGAATCTGACAACGTGGGGATAATTGTAACAGTATTTGCAAGCTAACCTTTGAAGCATTCGCCACAAAAGGAAACAAAATTGGTACATTGTATCACAGGTTTGATGAAAAAATATCCATTTTGTCATTCATTATTTACGTATTTTCTTTACAAAATACTGTTATCATTTTTTTGTATCTATCTTCTGATAACGCCTGGGACCAACAACACTAGAACATAAACACTCCGTGATATTGACTACAAAAGATACTGCCACGTTATCCCTTTAAATTTGGTGTCACACTAGAACCGCAGGATCAGATCTAGCGTGTAATAGGGCGATAAAATCTCATCGTGATTATCAGACGATCTGGTCATCATTAGGCAGACGACAGCCAATGATATCCGCTAGATAAACACCTTAGATCGCCACCGGAGTGTTAAAAATCGTGATCTCCGATCAGAACCCGAGGCTGGAGCACACGACAAATCCATCAACCTCGTCCCGACACATAGGAGAGGAACAACATGTTCTATTAGTGCGCCAATCTCTAGGCACACAGACAGTGCAGCGTGGAACCAGTGCATTGTAATGCATGCCTGTAATATACGTGCACTCCGTTACAGTGTACATGTCAACGGCAATGTCTTTGACCCCGTTTGGGGCGGAATCTTAGACCCTCCTCTAGAAAAATTTTGACTTTCGATCTGAGATGACATGTCATAGCATTTCCCACGGTAAAATCATGATTTCAGCAAACATTTACACTATAGGCATGTCCCAAAAATACAGGGTAACGCAGGCTTGGAATGTAGGCCTCACGACCCTGGACGAACTTTTGGGTCAGCGTCAGCTCTTCTAGCTGAAACCATGATGATAGCGGGAGAGTCTGTCGTGTTGTCGAACCTGGACACAGGGTTGAACATCTTCGCGTTTCGCATCAATAACACCAGAAATTAGATCATCGCATCAGCGCGTAATCTAGCAAGAAAATTGCATGAAAGAAATATTCTCACTTCATTTCTCCAGTTCATTACGGCGATGAAATTCGTTAGTGGCATGCGCCGGATTGGTCGAGGCGAAATTCTAATAGCGGGTTCTGGCTTGGGAAATATTAAATATCAGAGTATTTCTACAGACAATTACTGGCAAGTATCCTACACGTATCTGCGCCGAGTGGAAGATAATTCTACTTCATGCGTGAAGGGTCCTTTTGCTGACTATATGAGGCGAATCGACGGCCGCTTGCTGCCCCGAAATCTTCAACGTATTTTACGTTTTATTTGATATAAATCGTGTTGATGTCGGTGATAGAAGGGCGACGTGAATGGAAGGAAGGACTCTCAGTTATGGAGTAATCTTTAGAGTACAATCTAATAAACAGTTGGGCAGTACCTATCTCTGCCAGTCCTTTGTCTTTAACCCACTGTAAGCAAGCCAAAGTTTAACGACAATAACAACAGCATCCGCCATGACGCCACTGTCGCTGTTGTTGTTGTCGTCAGACGTGTAGCTTAGCGATCACCGATCGAGCTATCGACAAGAAATTAGGGTGCATTTTCGATGTATTCTATTTCCTTGGAGCAGTTTTGAGTTCGTCTGAAGATGATCTTGATAGTAACAATATATGCTTGTCAATCACATTTAAAATGGGTCGATCAAGACAGCAGCCGTGATCAATGGTTCCTCCCGGCTCTCCTCGCCACCGTCATGCAGCTGTTCACCGGGCACAAGAGGCGCTGAGGACCAATGTGCTCTCTCAGCAGCGTGCACGGTGAAACCGGAGGATTATTATACGGCTCCTGTTCCAAGTCAGGAACGGTTAGGTTACCTGTACTTAACAGTACCTAAATGCACAGGGATGTCGTCTCAACATGACGTGAAGCCAATAAAGTAACCCGGGTGACATATATTTTGTAAAGTGAGGCTCTAGATTTCGGACAGGGAGATCAGATGAAAAAATATTGTGACCACGAAAAGGTCATTAAGTACAAGTACTTGATGTAAGATGGGCAATCTCTCATGAAAATACTTGACCAATGCGATAATTACACTGCAGGTGCCAAAAGCCTGACCCTTGTATAATTTGGACCTGGATCCATCTTTTTTTCAGCTTACTCTTTGTTGTAGTTCAAAGCCACAAACTTTGTGTATGATTTTTCTCCACAGTCTCTAAAGAGTTAATAGCAAGCTGTTTGCCTGCTTCTAATGTACACGGTAAAGTACGCCATCGGAAGGTGGCTGTGGACAAGAACCTGTCAGAAACATCTGAAGAAGATAAAAGCCAGAAAATTACTACATTCAGTGCGAGCGTGTCGGGACAAAACGTGAAAGACCTGGCTTAATTGGTCAGAAGAAGCCGCTGGCCATTGGCTCGCGGTGGCACGGTGCTCATGCCAGCGATTCAACCAACTCCAGAGATGAGAAGATGGGATCTCGGCCGCGGGGGTTGTTAGTAGTATCCTTGTTTTCCCCTTATAGCTGATGGAAGGAGTACCATACAATATGAATCGATCCCCTCAAAAGGTTGTAACAGACAATAAGGGTACTTTCGATACCATGGAGTTCTCTCAAGAGGAACATGAATGTCAACAATAGACTTGTATTTTCAAAACTAGGTATTGTAATAAACCTAAAAGGCATAGGGATTTCCACGATGTTCTTAACAAGCTTGGCGTATAATCCATCCAATTCTTTGACCAATTATGAGGGAACAGTAGCATTTGCCGTACGGTCAGCATATAAGCCGGGCCTTTCATTGGTACAGTGCAATTGTCTGAAAGAGTGGAATTGTCTAATACAGTGAGTGGCATTCCAGTGACATTGGGTGGTACTGTGGATTGGCTACACACTCCAGTGGCACTGGCTGGCACAGTGGCATTGTCTGGTACAATGGCATTGTCTGGTTGGTACAGTGGCATTGTCTGGCACAATGGCATTGTCTGGTACAGTGGATTGCCTGGAACAGTGGCATTGTCTACAGTGGCATTGGCTGGCACAGTGGCATTGTCTGGTACAGTGGCATTGTCTGGCACAGTGGCATTGTCTGGTACAGTGGTAGTAGGGTTTATCTAGAACATTGGCGTTGTCTGGCAGGTCTTTTACTCTGCTTCATTCGAATTCTTGAAAACGAGGGACGCGGGAGGAATTGGATGGCGGTCGCATTTGAAATAAAGACATGAACAGAACCTGTCCAATAAATTTCAGAAATGGTCGGAAAATTCTAATGGTACTTGAAACTGGGGACTTATCTTGTGCAGATAAAACTAATTACCGGTTTGGCGAAGCTTAATAATGGGAAGGGAACGCCGCACCTGATGATAATGGCAGAGGGAAAAAATACAAATTCTGATTGGCAGTTCCCCAAGCACAGCCTCTCTCAAGCACCCTTGACCAATATATAGGTATTTTTAATAAATTCTCGCTTCCCAGATATATGTATAGAGGTTGACCTCCACTTTAGCGAATGTCTTTCATATGGTCCTTTTCCATGAGAATTGCAATTTATAGGTACAAATGATTTGCTTTGGACACTCTATTTGAATATGAGACACTTGAGGTATTAGTATTTTGATGGAAGTCGCTATATTGGATCGACAGTTGGATAAGTTGTGTTTGTTTGCCGATGGGGCCTCGAACATGTCGAAGGTAAAATGCAGATTTAGATTGCATTTTGATATCCAACGGGTCTCGAGACGACGAGAAGCAGCGTATAGCAAACTAGAAAAGATTATATTTAATGAAAAACCAGTGGAATAAAAAGAACAATCACACTGGGGTTGAAGAAAAAACTCTCATTTTGTGCTTTGACGAGACAGTTGGTGTGCCGTGATAGATTTGTCAGCAGCTTCAGCGAGTCCATTGTTGATAAGGATTGGAGGGGCGGTCCAGGCAAAGAGTAGCCCGATGCTCTTCAAACAAGCTACGGGTTGAGTACACAAAAGCTGAATAGAGAGGCGGTGTTTCTATCTCTTAATAGATACACATCCTTGCATGGAATCACGGACAATATTGTTGGACATCCCGCATCAGGCAAAATGTCATCTTGAGGAGGCTACAGTTCGTGATGAAATGATTGGACAGGGCGGAACGTTACAGCGCGGCCGGGTTATCTACGCGATGTTGGTTAGTTCAAGCGGCGGGATTTTTGACGTACGTCGACGCTTTTACAAGAACCTGGACCCATGTTCCCGAAGCAGTCGTTAGGTTAACGATGTCGTTAAAACTGGGAAAATGCATAGCGTAACGACATCGTTAACCTTACGACGGCTTCGGGAACATGACCCCTGATCAGCATCTGGTCATCCAAGTGTAAAAAAAGGAACGGTCGTCCCTCTGGTATCATGCACGATACCTGCAGGATGACGGTTTCTTTTGTCTAATTTGGACCTCACTACGCCCCCTTTTAGCATATCATATCTCGAGCACCAAGAAGAATTTTGCATCGACGTTGACATCAAGTGACACGATTTTGCCCCAACCCATGTCACAATCACCTCGTGACATAACTTGACCCTTTTCATAGGTTTTGCCGATTAAGTAACCCTAAATTAAAACAGCAGGTATAATCCTCAATGACAACATCGGGATGATATAACCAAAAACACATAAAAATAGAGAAGAACGAAGTGTTACCATTGGAAAGTGGTTTAGACATTCGTTTCAAGTCACATATCCAGCAGATTCGGAGGAGAGTGTAATGGAGTTCAGCAGACAAAATGAGTTGAGATGTCAACCATTGTGATGGGCAGTCATATGCAGAATTATGATTTTCACAGTGGCAATAGGGTTTGTGATGTTGAAGCTAACCCAGGGCTTATCATGAATTGCCCTAATTGTCTGATTCAGCGTCAGCATGAATAGGCCGTGCTTTCTCTGGCCTAATGGCATTCACCAAGACAAGTGTCTATCGCTTCCCTTTTGTGGGCGCCCAGAGCCAGATTATACTTGGCCGAGATGATTAGTCATTTGGGTCTCGCAACCTTTCACAGCATCAGTCACAATTTGATGTCAGTTGGGGAGAAGACGCGAATGAACCATCGTCATTATCGCTGAAACCTTATATCAAACAGTCAATCACCTTAGTCATTTAGATACAGACTTGTGGACTTTTACCTATAATCAGTATGTACCGTACTGTACCTTTACGTTACAAACTAAAATGTACACTTTACATGAACATACATGTACATGTACTGCTAAAAAGACAGGCTTTCTCCAGAAATGTGTTGAAACGTACAAATTTATATCAGGGTACAATTAGATGTGACACTTTTTATATGTCCTGGTGGTCGAACATGCAATTGACTGTTCCACAACCGCTGAAGGCTTTGCCGGCAGCTATGCAGGTGTGTCGGGACAGTTTGCGTGTGGCCCAGGGGGAAGACAGCTTGAAGTGAAACGGCCTGTCAATCAAGACTGGGGGCTGCCGATGCTGTTTCTTTACGTAATAAAGGAATTGGGAGCCTATTGAAAGTTTCACATGACCTTTAAGCTGTCCTATAAGAAACGATGAAGTTGTCCTTGAGGGGGCCTCCGAAATGTAATTCAACGAAATACGAATTACGAACGTTTTTTTTCACGTTTTTTCTCGTGTTACAACGTGAGAACCTTAGTTGATCAGGTAACAGCGAATGCTGAAGGTTGGAAGGACGAATTTCCTTTGGAGATGATTTACCCCGTCTGGACGATGCCATCTTTACCCAGTAGGCTTATGATGTGCACTGGCTGCATACACAAATGCCTGGTCAATGCCTGTATACATTGTAGGCCTACATGTACATGTTTGTTTTCACTGATGGGCGTCTGAACAAATTGGCTGATCAAGATTTTCGAACACTCGGGACGATCGATCCTTTTCATTGGGAAACAGGATCCTCAGACGATGGGAAAATGTTCATTTTGCTGCACATACTTCAGTTTTACCGCGGTGAAGTATCTCCGATGCATCCAGACACTTCGAAAGTTGAACAGCTGGACCTCATTTGGGGAGGTTTGTTCACTCAACTCTCCAAAAGCATGGATTGCCATTTTGTGTGAACATGTCTCCAGGTCTGAAGAATGACTACATGTACTTGATGACGGCTGATTGGATTGAAAAGCCCGACCTGTTCGGGCCTCGCAACATTATAGAGTTTTCGCAAAGCCCCCGAAACGCCAACGCGAACGTCTATCCTTTTGTTCCGTGCTCTCTTCGTGGCATCGAACAATGGGTTTGGCGTTCGCGTTGGTGTTTCGGGGGCTTTGCGAAAACTCCCTATAATTTATCTCCGTCAACTTCAAATCACGAAAAATTAAGGGGCCATTACACTCTATAGAATGGAACAAAGGTAAGTCCAGGAAAATGTATGACTGTATATAAAATGTTTATTTCTCAATGAAAATGGAATGATCAAAAAACAACAAATAATATATTTGGAAAAATGCAAATTCTAATCTTTTCAAGATCCTCAAAATAAGGTGGACTATACGTACCCTGGATTTGTAAAATTACGTTTCCTGTTTTAGAACATTCAAGAGCAAAGTTGAGAGACCATTCATACGGCAATTTTTATATCATAAATAACATTGTACACCGCTTTTAATAAATACTATACATGTACCGTACAACAGATAAAGCACGCTCAGTAAAACACTTTGATTGGTTCTTTTAAACTGCTACCACGCAGAAGCACGATTTAGCTCATCTGATTGGACAACATATCGGAACTCTAATACAACAGCTCGAGGAAAGGAGGGGATAAAGTGGGACGGAGTAGATAGGCCTTTTGCACTTGGCTGACTGATATACAAGGACGTGTTCATATGTTCTTTTCAGAGGAAATTCACAATGCAGAAAAACATCGATCAATATCATTATAAATTTCATAATATTGAAAGTAGCATGGCCGGAAAATGTCACCAGACGGTGAGTGGATGGCGTAAAGATGATTACGAGTGATAGATATTGACTATTCACAGTTGGAATGCATACAATACATGAACATATGCATAAAAAGATTCACACTCAAAAGCAAAGAAATGACTTAAAGGACCACTGTATTGCATCTTTCTGTCGACAGCCGGCGCCACCGGCACCATGCTCCAATACTGTAGTTAAGCCTTTCGCCCCAGTGTTGGAGAATGTATGATTACAGTCTCGGTCACCCAGCCGCTGGGGATCGAACAAGTTTGTGTAGCAGTACTGTGGAACGAAACGGCTGGCTGCGCGAGACTAGTTGCATGCGGTAGTTTACCAAGTCGTTAATAGAGGCCTCCCCTTAACGCGGGTAGGTGTAACGCAGGATTGGGAAGCAATACTGTGGTCCTTTAAGAATCCCAGCTTCCATGCATTCCCTATCCTATCTTCAAACAATATTTTACGTTTTTACGATTCTAACCTTTTGCTATGGTAAAGCTACATGTACAGTCATTGACATAAGTTTATCTACACCTACTACCTTGAATATTTCAAATACTACTGGGCCAATGTAGATCTACTAATAATACTGTATCGTCCTATTTGCCCTGTAACTCTCCGCCAATGTTGATATCTCCTGCACACCATGCAAGGTAGTATAAAGTTCATTACGAGTGCACGGATGCTGAAAAGCACAGGTGTAACAGTAATGGTAGTCCATTTCAAGCAATGGTCCGGCCGCTACTGAAGGTTTTTGACAGGTTGTACCTTTCCAATGATTCTTTTCAGTGGATTTCCAATGTACAACACTCCCTTGTTGACTACCATTTCTTTCACACCTGTGTTGTTGATAATAGTTCACCTATGGTCTCATAAAGTCTTTGTTCTGCTTCACAATTCGATGGTAGATAAACTGCATTAGAAAGCAAGATATAAGTCTTATAAAAAGAATCGTTGGTTCCCAGACATTTTCTCCTAGAGACTAAATCCCCCTCCACACCAAGACATCAACTGCCGCCGGCGACTGGGATCGCTGTCGTTGCTACTCATCCCGTTTACAGCACGCACAGACCATCTTGCTGGCTACGATGATGAGTATAATGGACACGAATATGATGACAATGGCCAGCATCAGCAGCAGAATGGAAAACCCGATCATGAACTGAAAAGAGAAGGAAGAGTGAGACAGACTGGACGAAGATTCCTTCGCAGTCCATCTTTTAAGGTTGGGGGCTACCTATAGGTGAGCTCATTCCCTAGTTGCAATCCACGGAACTGGCCTTTGTGCGACCAGTCATTCACATTCAGATTAAATCCGCTCACCCTGGTATACTGTTTTCGAAAACCAATCTTCAGTGTACGTGCCGACCCTAAATCTTTTGTGTCCACTGCGGGTATTGTTCAGCTCTGTCACTGGTGCTTTGGTCACAAGTGGCCGAACAGAGTTTA
>NMRB01001345.1:185377-196503 GCA_002633025.1 Notospermus geniculatus
GACAGTGCCCTGACCCCTGGGATAACACACCTCAGAAATATACATACTTCTGGGGTGTATTACCCCAGGGGTCAGGGCACTGTCCGTGGGGTACTTTTGGACCTCGGAAACACCCACCACCCCTGCCATGCATGCCTCAAGTCTCTGCGTGGTTCACTGATGCAGTTTGTGGTTAGGGTGTGGCAAGAGTGACATAATTACGGGTTACATGTTATGGCGTAATGAATCAGATGACTGTGCCTAATAATAAACATTGGCCTATGGACTGTTGTGAGCCATAAAATCTTGTGGTCAAAATTGAATGTTCCATTTTCTCACTTGGCATTCCAATGGTTCACCTCTAGGTTGAACCAGACTTTACATAAAGCAACAACATACACGAAAGAACGTAGGCTAAAACTAAAGCACTCGTATCATAATCTGACACAACCACGTCATCTCGATGGATTCAAAGCAACTCCAAGAAAACAGGCATGTCTCTATAAAGGAAGACACAGGAATGGTAAGTTCAACTTCACATGAAACTCTGATAGCGTATGAAGCCCCCAAAATGCCCATCAGACACAAGACAAGAGCTGGTTGATTTGACTTCCATTTGGTGGAACTCATTCTAACCTCATACATGCCATACTCTCGTCTACTAGTATCTGGGTAAGGCTTGCCAGCTACATGTACCAAACTCTTTCGAGACTTATGGGTCAGCTTGCCTTCTTGGATAAAAAGGGATTGCATTCCTTACACCATGTAGGATATTCGCCTAAGCCGTAGACAATCTCTGATTTGACCTACCTGCGTAATGGCGAGTATCAAAGAAGCAATAGCTCCAACCAGGACAACGTAGACCAGGACCTTCTTCCTCTGATTATCCAAGGAGGCGAACACGCCAGCTATACCAGTGACGAGGTATGCAGCAGCAGCCAGGAAGAATTCGGTATGAAATACAGGCGTGAAGACGGCGAATGTGAAGAAGGCGATCGCGTTAAGGATACCAAAGATGACCATGATGATGCTGGAGATCATCGCCTTTGGTATGGAGTAGTCTGGCTTGCCATATTCGGGCTGGATAACGTGGACATCTTCTCGGACGGGTGTACTCTCTGTGGCATAAGGCGGTGCCCAATAGACACTCTTACCGGGCTTACCGGAGGTAGGGCGCACGGGCGCGCTCATCCTGCAAGAGAACACGGCAACTAACTTCTAAAGCAATCAAAGGGCAAATCCTCATCCTGTCTGAAAACCTGTACACTACATGAAATTGTCACTTCGACCCATGCAGGTGTATCAGTAAAGAATGGTTGTCCAATGAGGTTCCCCAGGAGTCTGAGTCGGGTTTTATTGTTCAACGAGTGATCAGGAACTGGATAGAAACCATGATCATTCGAATCCAACATTACCATTGCAAACTATTGTAACTAGGACCAGCATTCCTAGGACTCCCATGCCTTCCACACCCCACCGGCAAGAGGTCATTGACCCTCAGCCTTGCTTACCCAGATCAGCTCAATGCAACGACACGAGCACTCTTATCTCTTATCACAACCCCCTTCGGACATGTCTGAAGCCAACATGTTCCAATACCGCCTATATCATGTACAGTATCATCGTAACGTCAGTGCCATTCTTCTTACATCTGTACGTCATGTACGTGTACGTTGTATCATGCCTGTTGACAGCAATGGCAACATGGAAGTAATACGCCTTTTGAGCTTGGACGCCATGTTCCTTGCTGAAATCTACCTCAATACTGCCCATCCTCTAAAGTATCTTAATAGGAAAATATGAATAGAAGACAAAAATGTGCATACAGACCTTTTTCGAAAGTCGAAATCACAGTATTCCGCAGTTTTTCTCCAACAAAATGGCGAAGAGCTGCTACATGGCGTACGTGTAATGCTTCACCGTGTATTGATCTCAACCTGCCTCTACAACACACACGTTTGTTCACCACTAAAGGCAATCGATTTGTGTGTTTCACTACCTGTAGAGAAGATTGTAGTCATCAAACTCTATACAGACTGGCTTCAGTATTGGATTACTGTCACCAGCTAATTACTAAACCATTACCAACCACTTGATGTGCTGGGGATGTCATCGTGTTGCTTTGGTAAGGTGTGGCAAGTGGGTGATGTAACGGGTTCGATTTCGTTCGTCATCAGACAGTCGGTATGAAAGTAGCATTCTACTTATGAGGCTGAGAAAAGTTTGTCCAAAAGTTTTTATCTCTGAAGAGGCCCCACCACTGAGAGCGTCTTCAGGTGAATAGTACAAGAGATGTTATCTCTCAAAAGAAGATGTCAACAGCATTTTTTTCGTGTTTCAAACCACATAATGACTAAAGGAGAAATTATCTGTTCACATGATTTATAATTTGTGTACCCAATGTTCACCACCATGACGACAATGTCGAGGAGTTCAAAGATGTTCTCAACGATTTGTCAACAAACCTCAAGACACTGAAGCAACACTGTTGACAAATCTCAGCCCAGTCAACCTCGTCCTGTTTCTTGGACTGACGAAAAGGAGCGAGTTTGCCCCAGAAATAACCAGCAAGGGATACTACATCCTGAGAATCTCAGGTCATTTACGGTCGTACCCTCCCTCTGAACCAAGCGCGAGTTGGGAGCCGGTTGTGAAGACCCTGGGTGCGAGGATGGGGATACTACAGCTTCCGTTGCTGCTGAGTCGTAAAATGCGGAACAGGCTCTGAACAAAAGTGTCACCAAACGTTGTTGGCAATTTCATTTCTCTTTGACATTATTGACAACAAAAGATCTCTTGCCACCGAAGTCAATGTTAAAAATTTCCGATCGGCAAGACGTCAAGTACTCCTTTAATGCATTATGTCAGATCAGTTTATCCTCTCCCAATCCGAAAAATTGACGTTGAAATTTATTCAGGGAGTCATGCAACGCATTATCACAGGGTTAAACTCTATTATCTGAAGTAGGCATTTATCGATAACACACCATTCAAGTCGAACCTTAAAATCTTAAGTTCAGTGCTCTTATTTGACAGGCGTCTTTAATTGCCCGCTTACGCTATTCACTGGTGACGCAGAGAGGAAGCTCAACCCTTCATGGGGACGAACGGAAATGAAGCACAACCTGTCGAAATTTTCCAACCGGATTTGTATCGGCGTGAAGGAGGCCGAATTCTCCCCATCAGCGGTGTTCGGTTTCTTTTTATCCTTTGGAAACAATGACATCGTCTGCTCATCCTATGCGCAGTCTGCTCTCAATAGGTTCTTCCTACATGTATCTGTTTTCGTCCTGCAAAGATTTCATCATAACACTACGGCAGAGTTTCCGTCGCCAAGCGAACATTCATTCAAGTGGTACTTGGACTCCAGCGAGCCAATCCGAGGCGAGGTTGCCTTCCCCAGGATTGACAGCTCGAGTGTGCTGTACATGACCCCGTTTAGTAGCGTATTGTTCTTTTTGAATCAGAAATCTGGCCGACAGTTTTCAAACCTGAATTTGATTTCAGAAGAAAGTGAATAGGGAAGGAAACTGAATGGTGGCCATTGCCTAACAGGATTAGGTATTCATACATTCCGTCTGTCAGCAAAGCCCCTCGTACCAAGGGGTGATTAACAATCGTCCTTCCATCTCAGCTGATTGGAATTGTCAAATTAACTCATTCTTGACCGAACCACAGTTGACGATACCTTCTGATATCAGAAAGTCTTGAAAAACGTCTGATTTGGCAGAAGAGACTGGAATATGAAAAAAACGGAGCTGATCACCTCCTACGTGTATTTTGTCAGAATTTCTGAATACTGAAGGTCACAATTTGGTGACTCAAGAAACTAGTCATAAGTTTGCCGATCATCACGGGGTTGCTGCCAAAGTGATGTGCATTTCACATGTCAAACGTACTTCTGTTTGCACATTTCGACGTCACAGTAAAGGTGGAATGGACTGAGGAAGAGGTCTGACTCAGTCATCACCTGATTCTGAAGAGGGACAGGAATTCATATCGTTGGCATTGCGAACGTTTTCCCCGACACCAGGAACAGCATTCTCTCCAGGTTAATTTGCTCGGCCTGCTTTTTTGACATCTCAATTTTTGGAATCCTTTACTGAGTAGAAGGTACACGAGAGCATCCTGAGATAGATCTAAGCTTTTCCTGAGTGAATATTTTGCCCCGCGCCGCATGTGGCCCGAATAGAATCCCGACACAGAAATGCTGTGCCGATTCTGCACCGGCGGGTTCTGAAAGTGGTGGGCCGCGGACGCGAAAAGTTTCCTTTAATCAAACACTATCAACTACACCACAAAAGACCTCTGTCCTGTCTGTGGTCCCTGTGAACTTTGACCTTTTCCCTCCACTTCGACGAATTTCATGTCATAAAGACGGCCCACACCAATTCTTACCGCAGCCCAAATCCTCGGTTCACCTTCATCGTTCTTGTCAAATTACCATCATCTCTGCACAAGTATGAACTTGAGTATTGTCCTGTCAAGTTGCAGTAATCTAACATGAAGATACTGGACTGGCCAATGTCTCTGGTGGGCTTAGGTCAAGTGACTCTTGTCACGTTATTGGAAGCATCCTACAGCGGCCATCTTTGGACTTCGTCGACGAATACTGCTTATGTCTGACAGCTTCCTGTCAAAAGATCATAATCTGAAACACATTGAGGTTCTTCCCGACCATCACAGTGTTTGAAAAATAGCTCTTGTACTGTTAAATTGGCTCTTAGTCCGTTAGAACACCACGTGAATATTAAAAAGCATATCACCGCCTCTATATTGCGTTCACTTGACATGTCAACTTGTCCGTTTATGAGCAAGGTATATACTTTGGCACATTGATATCTAGCGCTTGTTCTGGACCACTTTGACTTTTGAGATAAGTTTGGACGTAAATTGATTTGGTCCTGCGAAGTTCTGAGAGCATGCTTGATGTTCATTTTCGTCTTTAATGGATGATGGTGCCGCTTGAAATGACCATCAATTTGTCAGTGACCGAAGTGAAAAACCGAGAAATCTGCTGAAACACATTTTGAATTTCTCGTGCACGTAACAAATTATAGATCTTTTTCTTAGTGCTGTTTGTAAAGGCACCGTAACATGGGCCTATCGTTTTCAGTACTGAAAGTCTTCAATATCATCTTTGTCAGTCACGTATTCACACTTCAAGTAAAACAGCATCCTAAGATAATCGGTGTTTCTTCGCTCGCTGCGCATACCCCACCACGTACAAACCGTTGCAGTGACGAAGGAAGCGACCAGAACGAAACACCTCAGGATGGTACACCAGTGGCTTTTACTGGAACGGCCATTTTCCTATTTGATATCTTCAAAGCAGTTCAAGACCTGCAGTCAGCTGAGATTGTCTTTGTGTGGTCATTTGAATGCCAAAAATCTCGTTATTCTACGTCATCATTGAACATCCAGTGAGCGCCTT
Source organism: Notospermus geniculatus (assembly GCA_002633025.1). NCBI lineage: Eukaryota > Metazoa > Nemertea > Pilidiophora > Heteronemertea > Lineidae > Notospermus > Notospermus geniculatus. Next base: position 190,791 of record NMRB01001345.1, read on the forward strand.
CCGGTAGGAAGGTGTATAGATGGTGTATTTTCGAGTGTCTACAACCTTTTGGTATTACCATCGACAATCGATTAAATTGCAGCAGTGAACTTTCACGAAACAATCCATTAACCTGGATCAGTGTGACACGCCGATAATTGGTGAATTATCCCAGAAATTATGAGTCGGTTAGATCCGTCGGTCATTTACTAATTAAATACTCCCTCCTACTTAGTCATCTGGTGTTAAAATCAGCACGGAAGTCGGTGTCATTGAGAATCGACGGCTGCCGGTGATTGCGATGAGTCCATTTCTGATGAGGCGTAACAAAGATCACAAGTCACGTGACGTATCCCGTGTGTTCTCGTGCAGATATGGTGCCATTGTTGCACAGCATATCATCAGATCGGCGTAGGATGGCCATCAGTCGCCTCTACGTACACCTTTCCTCAGCATCTTGCCTGTGATACCAAAAAGAAATGGCTGCATGGGCTACAATTCAAACACACAAAAATTGACAGAAAATGCGTCACGTGTACTTACTGCTACGTACCCACCAGATCACTCGCCAGAGGCTTTGCTTTATGCACACTACTGACCTACATCATGGCCTACCGAAATGGTCTACAGCGACCAGTAACCATATACCATCGTCGTGACCATGATAACCAGCACAACCCTCGGGTTTTGCGGATAGGCCACGTTGTACAGTAGCCTGAAAGCCTCTGGCAAGAGACACCTCCTTTGTCCACTGCATAAAACAGATTAACTATGATACTTGCCTTCAGGCTCGGGATGTCAAACGCTGACTGGGTGACTTCTGAATTGTATTGTCCCAGGAACTCATTTCAGTGTCGTACTGCAGCAGTACGTAGTATATACCTGAAGAAGAATTTCAGCCGGGGCTGATAGGATTTAATATGATATTTACATGTACTTAAATGGAGAGAGACAAGCATTAGACGGGAAGAAATAAAAAGTGAGCCTAGCTGCAACTGGTGAACAGACAACTCGATTTCATTGCTTATCACCATCTCAGGCGTCGTCTTTTTTGTCTCTCGTATTGTTTTTGTCGTGAATGATGCTGAAAGGTGCCTCTGTGAGCTGTTTCAAGTGCTAAAAAGGTGGCCAGACGTAGGCCTTCATGTAAGCAAATGTAGGACTGTTGTCTACGTTTTGGGCTTTTAAATGAATAATCTTTAAACCATTGTCTTCTATGTTACGTAACTTTGAGATGTTAAATAACTTAGGGGCGAATAACGTTCATGGGTAACAACAATTCTTGCCCATTTGCCATACACTACCTGCTTTACTTGTATGCATCTTTCAGACGAAAAGAAAAAGAACTGTCACGATAGCGAATGGTTTAATGTTACATAATGTTACATATTAAGGTACATAATGATACATTTTCAAGGCCTCTGCTGCTGTCTCATGCGACCGTCAGGGTTTTGTCAGGTCTGGCCTCGTCGTCGGCATCTCACTTTCTGATAATAGAGAGTTTTAGACATCGTCCCGCTAACGTTTACACCATTGATATTCTGTGTTGAAGACGAATGAATAGCGACAAGGACGATTCCCTTAACTCTCTATGCCATCGCAATTGGTATAACATATCTCCAAGGTCTTCAATTGGTATAACATCTCCACCTGCACGGTTGTCTGCCAATCTCCTGCTTTCTTCCTATCAATGACAAAAATCTCATCTTAGTTTACTTCTTACCATAATAGTAACAGTAACTATGCCCTCCTTCTTCCGCAAGACCGATGATAAATGAAATAAAATTAAACCGTTTGATTTCAAAATACCCTCAAGCCATTGCTGCATACACAATAACCATAGAGAAAAAATGAAATAAATGATGAAGAATTACACTTAATGTGCAAACTCGTCAATTATTAAGGTGTTAATTTAGGGTGTGATTTAGCAGGAAGTGTAAAATTAGCCACCGATTTTGATATATCTAGTCCTGGCAGGCTTTGTATTCTGTTTTTAAATATATTAATTGTACACGAAATTGGCATAATGGAAAAATATTTGACATGATATATCATTTAATATCTCGAATATATTAACTTCCGGTTTTGCCGTGGATTTCAACAGAATGAAAACTAGGCCTATACAGACACTCAGTGAAGCTACAGTATGGATCATTTTGTGGCGCATCTTTATGCTAACTGAAAACTCAGACACTCGTTTCATTGCCTATAAAAATGCCGTATTCGTGACCTTTTTTACAAACGTTTGAGAAATCATCTATGAAAACGTACATGTAATTGATACCAATGCAACGCCGTACACGGTCAAATACGCATCAAATTTTCTGAATGTGCTTAACAATGGCTTACATGTGGGTATATACGTCATGCGTTCGAGCCATACGCCCTGAATCTGAATTTCAAAGAAATCGCGTGAAAATCTGACCGTGTACGGCGGGCATAAAAAGGACAAAATCTATGATTATACAGGCATGACAGGTAGAAAAGGAACTCTTGACTGGATGTCCAACGAACTTTCGGTCCTGTACATGGGACGTCAACAACAAAACTGGCGTGTGAGACCATCTTATCCATCAAGTCGTGTTCTATGTCAGCCAGTACATTGAAAGCACGGCTATGGTAGGCTGTACATCCTCTTGATGCATTGGTTTATTCTTCTAGCAGTGTGTGGGGTGAAAGGAGGTCGAATCTCAACAGAGGTCGATATTGTTCAAAAGCAGAGGTGTGTAACGGTTTGGCCTTTCGCAAATAAAAAAACTGTCACAATTTCACGTTGATGAATCCTTTCTTCGTTGCCATTCGTATTAAAATTGAAGTACATTTTGTTAGATGCAGATTGCTTTTGAATTTAAATCGAAATGCATAATCGCACAGCGGGTTGGTATATACAAGCTATAGTCGCACACGTAATCACAACACTATTGCCTTCTCTAGAGAGCCACTCTATCACTTTTGTTATACGCTTACAAACGATTTGATGATTTACCCAAATTAAAAGGAACTAGCATTAGGCTTTGAACAGATCAGGCCCAGGTGTGACATATGAATGGCCAAATCGGTGGGCGGGACCTAAGCAATCCTTCAACTCCGTCTGGTTTGGAAAATGGACGATCTCAATCGGTGTAGCTCAAGTGGAACATCTTGTAGGAATTGTGAACAAACCATAAGGAGCCGCCGCAAAGGGGGTGTGGACTTCTGTCCTATTTTAATTTCTCTAAATCGTCATGCATTCTTCTGTCACATACAGGTGTCCAGTCTTTGAATCCACAAAAAGAAGAAGTGTCACTAATGATATGATAGGCGAACGCAGGTGTTGTCTGTATTCATGATTATGAATTAAAATGTCACGATATTATACCTGATATTCGCGTGAAAGAAAAGGTCCCGGTGAGACATCCCAGTCCAGTGCTTGTGCTTAAGTACAGAGACAAGAAGTAACTACGTGTTGATGATTTTGAATTGGCCTGAGCAGTCAATGGTATATAAGAATGTAGCAAAAAGGAAATCACAAAATGTGATCACTTGTGCTATGTTGAAGTTAAATCGACTGAAACACTTCAACTGCTTGTATTCATGTTCATATTCATTTTGAACATTTAATGTGTAATTTACCGCCACTTTTGAAGAGCAACCCCACGTTGAATACATCCGTATACAACAACAGTACCGGTATAAAATATAACTGTGTGCTGCCCACAATAATCAAACTGCTGCAGATATAAGTTCCTAGATCATGGCTGCAACCATTTCAAAAAGAATGTGCAGGCCGCTACATACACGCATTCATCAGCCAAGTTAATTTTCAGATTTGTGGGCAGCACCACAAAACAAAGAGAATACGATCTACATCAAGAATCGTTGTGAGAAAAACCAGCCCTGGCGACACGAAAAACTCGATCCAGTTATTAAAGTTTGATGCCCTGATTCAGCATGAACAATAACAAACTGCTTAAATATACATGAAGTATCAGTAAGATGGCTTATTTTTATGTTGCCGGTGAGCGTCGATAGTACGTCAGGACAAAGAAGTCGTTAGGATTTGATATAATCACAAAAGCGATGGTTTATAGATTCCGTCGGGTGGCGCTGTTGTGCTCATGATGACGACGTCATACGGTTTGATGTCGGAAGTGACGTACAATAATTAAGTGATGGTAAAGTAGAAGCTATTGGTCGCATGGATTTTGCCTCAGATTCAATGTTGAGCGCCGACTGAAATAGAAACCATAACTGATGTTCCTTGTTATTGTTCTGGCAATATGTATGTATATTGCGAAAAAGCTTGGTCCGCAGACGCACGTACACACCCCGAGCAAGGGTAATCAAAAATTGATGTTCGAAAACACAACCACCTTGAAACTATCAATTTTGATGTAACCAATATCTGGAAGTGGTGACTTATTCCCGCCGGTAAAAATATTGGCGTTGTCATTGCAGTATTAAGGGTACTAGAGGTTGTCAACCCTTGACAGACACTTCGATCCAATGTGACCACCGTGTGTGAAACTGGACAGAAGTATGTTGCTGTGTCGTTCTTTGTGTCAATGGAAAACAAGGAATAGGTAAACGGAACAGAAATACTGGGTGCAACGAAAAAGTGACCCGACACTCTGCACTCCATTTTAGTCTACAAGGTTGACATTGCTGTGTACCTTGTTATTTAGTCAAACTAAACTATTATATGTAATTGAGGAAATATAAATATTATTGGAAAGTTCCTTTCCATTTGGTCAAGGAGTATGGCCTTACATCAAATCACTGTTGACCGCTATATCGGTCCTCAACATTCCCCTTCAAAAACCGATCAAGAAAACATTGCATTTCATACATTCATTAATAGGTCAACAATGAATTGGTAATTTGATACAAGTCATAGATGCCAACTGAATGACCCTTATTAGGCCTATTTGATACCTCGACCCTCTCAATACTTGCTTCATTAATTATCAATACTTTTGTACCGCGGTCAGTTTCACCCAGTCTTCTAAAACCAATGCATTGATGTTTTTGTTCTGTACACCAAATGCACGTATGATTTTGGTAACATTAATTTGGGATAAAAGTATATAATAGTAATAGCAACATTGTCCTGTTTTTGGGTGACACCTGAACGGCCCCTTGTTAGGGCAGCTTGATGCCTAATGAAGTTGTATTTACTGGAATATAAGTAGGCGTATCTAAGCTTTAGGTCTTCAACACCCCGTTGCGTTTGAATATTATGTTTTCAATGCCACAAGATGGCAACCGGTATTCAACTGACTGTGAAGGCCTTTTGGTGAAGGTTATCAGACCACTTGAACCCGCTGAGCCCTTCCCGCCTTTGGTGTCGAAGTGGACGTAAAACATACTAAAAATCACAAGAAATATAAATTAACTCACCTGGCGGCCTAATGAGGTGTAAATTGGATGGAAAGTTAATGACGAAAAGAATGGGTCCTTCATTACAGGCACTGTTTCAGTGGTAAACCATGGCAATTAGAGTGGGGATGATTGACCATTAAGGGGGAGGGGGTAAATAGACCCGGTGTTTAATGGGGGAAGGATGAAGGGACAGGATATTGGTCGGTGCACTTATCTGGTTACGAAGGTTGTGGAATGTAAGGGGGTTATGCGGCTATGAAGGGACACTGTTTTCAATGTATGCTTATTGATTCCTCTTCGACTCCCGTAGACACAACATACATGTATTACGAACCGAAACGAGGATGAATGCATGTCTGTGTACATTATATAA
>NMRB01001346.1:0-13370 GCA_002633025.1 Notospermus geniculatus
GACGACGACGACGACGGACGACGACGACGGACGACGACGGACGTAACGGGTGACGACATAATGCCCCCGACTGCGTTGCAGCGGGGGCATAAAAATTGTCTCCTTTGAAAAATAAACTATGTAGAATCTGGTTTCTCAGTGCTCGCTCCCTTCGTCACCGCTTTGCGCGCACGCGTACAGGGGCGTAGCCGGCTTTTGTGGCCTAGGGGGGCAAAACTGATTGAGCGTGGAGGGCGAAGCCGGAGGGGGTCTGCCCCCCCCCCGCTAGCTACGCCCCTGGCGCACCTAGACGGATATCGCTCAGCCATATTTGGAACAGCAAATATCAAACCGAATGGATTTAAGGAACATGGCAGAGCCACGAGGCGCAGCCACGAATTATGTGGCTCTGCCTCCAGGCTGCGCACTGCGAAGTTCCGTTGCTCTGCCATTTCAAATAAGGCTGATGTGCCAAAACGTCTGAGCGTTATTCTCCTGTTGTCCGCCTAGCTTGTTGCCCCGCTTTCACTTACGCTACGAATATCCCGAATCGGAAGGTTGTCCGATTTGCGACAAAACTCGATGCGTTAAGGGCGGCGCACACGAGCGACTAAATCTGGGCGACCGCCGACGAGACTGGTGGTGCGACTAGACATCAGCCAATCAGAAGCGCCAAATCTTGTCGCTTTGGCGGTCGGAAGTCAAGTCGGCCGACAAATCGGTCAAAATAGTCGCTCGTGTGCGCCGCCCTTTAGGGGTATCCGTTGAAATCGACTGACCTGGCTGAGTGACGAGTCGACAGCGTCGGGCCAGTCGACTTAAAAAACATCCCTAACGCATCGAGTTTTTCGGAAGTGTGCGCTAGGCTTAAAGCTAAGCGCACATTTGCGATCAAAACGTTTGCGAAATGTGTACGTTTCTCGGATCCGTTACCGGATTAATATGGGACACATTGATTGACACTTGCCACCGCACATGGCCGTTATTAGGGAGTTTTCGCAAATCTGACGAAAAACGAAGTACGAAATACGAAATTGGACTTCACTTCCATGACGTGACGTAATGTATTTCAGGAGATGGTTGGTACCACAAATATCGCCTGCTGCAAGAGCGCCTTTTAGCGTGTTACGTTAAACCGAAAGAGTTATGGTGTATATTAAACTTTGAAATTTATCTTTCGTTTCCACTTCGTAGATACGAAGTGGAAATTTATACATTCAAGATACACCGTAACTCTTTCAGTTTAACGTAATACGCTAAAAGATGCTCTTGCAGCAGGCGATATTTGCGGTACCAACCATCTCCTGAAATACGTTACGTCATGGAGATGAAGTCCAATTTCGTATTTCGTACTTCGTTGTTCGTCAGATTTGCGAAAACTCCCTATTATCATCCGGAACGAATTGAGTAACGCATGCGATATCGGGGAATGGAACATGTTCCATTCATCCGTCAAAAATAACTCTTGCCGTCCGGTATTCGGAAGGAATTCCTTTATAATGACGTAATTTTGGGATAACCCTTCGATTTTCCCAGTGAAGGAAAAACTGACATCCGTCGGTGCTGCGAATTTTAACGCATACATGTGCGCGGCGTTGCCGTGCGTTAAAAGGCATCCGGTGAACGGATCCGATAAACGTACACATTTCGGAAGGCTTTTTGTCGGACATGTGCGCTTAGCTTAAGTGAAAGCGGGGCATAAAGCTACGTACACATGCATCCGTTTTTCCGACAACGACAATGCGGCAACGACAATACGGAAACGGCAAAAAAATCGATCGTAGGAAAATGAATTGATCCGTACACATGAATGCGGGGCGGTTATACGACTATCCGGTAATGCGATACGATTATCCGTTTATTTTTGGAATCGGTTCAGGAGCGATTTTTTGCCGTTGTCGGACGAAAGTCATGCGTTTATATTACATCTGCAGTACACGTGGCAAGTACACATATGGTAATGTCGTCGTCGTCCATCATGTCGCATTTGCTGGTAAGATTCGTCCGCTTTTATACTTATAGCCGTAGTCATGTGTACACCCAAAACGCATTGCCGTTGACGTTGTCGTCGCCGCATTGTCGTTGCCGCATTTTCGTTGTCGGAAAAACGGATGCATGTGTACGTAAGGCTTCAGTTACATGAGAAGTATACGGTATACGAAAACGCCGGTTAACAATGACTTCACGGTGTGAATCCTCGGAATGCCTTTGTTAACCGGTGTTTTCGTATACCTTATAGATCTACTTCTATGTAACGGAAGCCTAACACCCACCGGCAAATCAACATGTCATCATTGATAACGGGCCGAGAACAATGCCATTTTACGAGGATTGGTAGGCTACCTACCGGATGGTTGATCCATATGATTCCAACTGCTATGAAGAATGTTGAAGTGATAGATGTCATTGCCATAAAAGTTACCAGAAACATGAGAGTGATAGCCGGCAACGAGCCGTTCAGTAGGGCGTAGATTATGATACACTGACTTGGTATGGTGGCAGAGTATATAAAGAAGATTGCCCCTGAGAGCATACCATCCAAGGTCAAAACAAGATTACAGATTTTGGTGTGCCAGAGTCGAAGCGTTTCGAAGTTGCCAGTAAATTCTCCTGACGGGGTAATAGCATTCTTGAAATGGTCAAGAAAAATGTACATCTCCCTGTAGATTGTGTAACCGTACATGCCAATGAGAGTGGAGATCGCGAAGATTTTTGTGAAATGAATCACTGAATACATCATCACGATTGCGAGGAAAAGCTTTGCGGATGGGTGATCCTTGGATGCCGGCGCGATGTATGGTACATAGAAATCAAGGACATCCGGTAAAGTAAAGAGGCAACCAATGTTTGCGAAAATACAGAGCATTTGAAAAACGGGTAACCCGATTAGAATGCTTCTTACGACCCTAAGGGCTCGTTTGTATTTGAAGTCTTGGCTGTATGGTCGTTTATGTTCCTGTAATGTTTCCCACTCTTTGATGAAGGTGAAGACAGTTCCTTTCCTGCTGATCCTCAAGAATACGTAAGCATAGAAAGGCTGCTGCACGACAAAAATGTACATAATCACTTTGACTGGGAAATTATAATCCGGACTCCCCAACCAGAAGCAAGTTGTCAGGCGGATTAAATTGAGAACGTCGAGAATGAATAAGAAGTAGCAGAAATATTTCCCGAAATTAGTGATTCGTTTTGCACCATTTCCATCCGTTGGTTGGTCATTTTTTTCATAAAGTACCCCTCCAATTTTCATGATCAGAATCAAAGGTTTCATCAAGGTGTAAAGTTCGGATGAGGTGTGGTTCATTGTCGTCCTTCTTTCCTCTCCGTCCTCGGGCTGGTCAGCCATCTGCCGATTCGACATGTCGATCAGTCGAGCGAGATAAAGATACGTTTACGAGTGGCAGAGTGATCTCTTCGGCAAAAGAGGCAGTAATCAGCGACCGAATGAAAAAGGTCTGCGTTCAGCCAACGTGTGTTTATTCTCCTATGACAAAACTCCTCTCTACCTCAAACTTGCCAACAAGTTCTCGGCCCACGATGAGGACAACCATTGTCACATAAAAGCGAACTGATCGATATCACAAGTTGACAAGGAACGGCTGCGTACAGCTTCCCGCACGTTTGGTACATCCGTGTCCATTAGCCGTTGATCTGCAGTACACCTTATACTGTTGCATCCGATGATTTGTCGACCGTTTGAAGAACCATTCGTGGATTAGGATGGAGAACGATTGGTTTGTAAACAACCATGTTGCGGATGCCACAATAGGGAAACAAACACGTAGGCTAACAAAGCTATTGCGTTTGTTTTCAGAAGGCGGTGTGATTTTATCGAGTCCATCGGGACTCAATAACAAGGGACCAATATCATGGTCTTGTGCTACCGCGGATAAATGTGAAGTTGTGCTCTCTGACAATAAAAATCTCCACTTGTCGGAGCCTGTGCCGCGGCTTTAGAACCACTGGGTGCATGATCTACCTACACCTCTTTACTGCATCCAGTTGTTTTGCTTTTATTCAGTAAGGCCCAGAATTTTTTAGGGTCATGTGACTCAAGCTGTCTAATCTCTTCTGCATAAGCCCTATTGTGGGCATCCTTCTTTTTCTTGATGGTGTTCTTATATTCTTTGGCAGTTCGTTTCATCATATCTAGATTTTCTCCAGACCTAAGGTCCCTATATCTTCTCTTCGCTTTGTTAAGCTCTCTTCTCTTCACCTGACATTCATCATCAAACCATTTACTAGTATTCACACCGCTTATACTGACATGTCGTCCCTTGGATGATCCATGGAGGTATTATAATACCTCCATGTCCCGTTAGACAAGATACGACATCATCTATACCTTTAGATTCAACAGTCTGAGGATTTTCCTCCAATGATCTTAACCTTTCATTCACTTCGGTGAGGAGTTGGTTTTTCAGATAAACAATTCACAAATAAACTTTCCCTGTCGTTCTTCCATCTTATTTTTGACCCAACATTATCATTATTCACCTTGGGTCGTATTCATGAAGGGGTTCTATCGTTAGAACTGTCTCAGGCCGGTTCCAAGTACAGTGGTTGACGATACTTGGAACCGGCCTAAAACTGTTCTAAAGATAGAACCGCTTTATGAATACGACCCCTTGTGCCTAGAGTCACTGTCAGGTCTCTCATTACCACTGCTTTTCTCTCTGCTGAAGGAAAAGGTCGTCTCTATTGCATTATGCCCCGCAGCCCGTCTGACAACAAAGGATTAAAGGGAGTACACTAAACCTCTGCACTTTAGAAAAAAGATTTGAAGAACACAGAAAATAATCAATGGTGCTAACACCTCTAAATGTGGTGGCCTGCAAGGTCTTTAAAAGGCGCCACCCAACGTCTTATTTTTGAACTATATGTCTTTGAAAAGTGTCTCAACGTCTTGTTTCGCCAACGTCTTAAAAATGCGGGTTTAACCGCCCATACGTTAGGGTTAGAGTTAGGCTACTTTTCCACGAGACGTTTGCGGGCGCGGGTAGAAAAAATCGATCCAACGTATTTCCCTTTAGCTATTTCACTCGCACCCGCGTCCGCCACCGAAATCGCGTCCGCAAACGTCTCGTGGAAAAGCAGCCTAGCTTAGCGCACATGTCCGACAAAACTCAATGCGTTAGAGCTGTCTGTTAAAATCGACTGTCCTGGCTGAATGACGAGTCGACAACGAGTATGTATGTTGAGGGCGACTCAAGTAAGGTTCCTTATGAAAATGGCTGCATTTCAATTTACAATATGGCCGCCAGAGCTGACATCTTGAAAACAGATTCCGTCAATTTCAGGAATGTACTATTTGTCCGGTGATATTGGTTTTTGGTATGCATGTTCCCTGATATTGACGGAATCTGATTTCAACATAACTTGACTGGAGGTTCGCCCAACTCAACATACACGCGGGGGCATATGCCACGCTTTGCGTTGCTCTTGTTCTGTATTACGATGTCATAACGATGCCACTTGCTCTGATGCTGACTACTTGACAAATTTTTCAGGCCCATTTACCCCTTGAAGATGTGTACAGGATTGACCTGGACAAGGTATCACAAGATGTGGCCCATCAGGTAGGCCAAGAGCTATGCTGATTTGAAACAAGGTGACGGACTATAGGTTTTAGCTTGAAAATCAGATAGAATCAGAAATGGCATAATTTTCAGTGTCCTCGCAACCCAATGCTTCAGAACTTGCTTGGGGACTCTGACAATGGTCAATATGACGGCGAGGCATCTGTCAGATACTCTAGATGATCTTTTTCGTCATCCTCGGTGCAATAGTCCCTTATTGTCAACCCCAGCAACATCTTCGATAATCGAAGGCCGATCTGCACACCACTGCGTTACATCGCACATATCCCTTCGAGAAATAGACCGGTCGGCGGCGTATCTTGGCACGATGCCAATTTTACCGGTTGACCAATCAGATTGTTCTTTATATCGGGTCTTCGGCTACCACAATTTGTACCACGAGGAAATTTTTACAACACCGGTTCTGATTGGCCTCCTCTTCGAGAGGCAGCGGATACGCCGCGGACCGGTCTATTTCTCGAAGGGTGATTTGCGATAACGCAGTGGTGAGCAGATCGGCCTTCGATTATCGAAGATGCCCAGCAAGAGCAAAGTGACTAATCGCGACGGATCGTCTTGCCAGCCGCCGTAGACTAGCCGATGGTTTTGGTATTGTTTGATAATGGGCAAGCATCGCTAGCGAGAATATTCCACGCATAGCAGTCCAGCGCACAATGGCGTCAACAGCCGATTTTGCTCTGACGATCGCATCGCTTGCGATATTGCCTGCTGTGCTGCGTGCTTTAAGCGATATAGTTCTCCTTTTCCCCGACAGATTACTGTATTCCTCAGTCGCCTCAATGGCCCCGCCATCGGCCTGACAGCATTGGATCTGTTCACACTCGACAAACCCATGGTGTTAGCGGTGAGTATGAAGCGATGCATCCTGAAGCTCTGCACTGGACATGCCAGAGAGGCTGGTTGAGTATTCCTGTTGAACTGTGCTGTGCACCATAGCTATATCTAGGCTATCGGTTTTGAAAACTTGCCGACCCATCAAATACTAACGTTACATATATCTTTCTTTGTTTCAGCTGGTTGGTACGATGGCAACGTACGCGGTGGTGGTTTTCCAGATGGTTCCCCCACCTACTGACAGTAGCTGTAACATTCTCCTTAACGAGACGGTGGTTGACCTGTCCAGGAATGGAACCAACTTTGTCTGCAAACAATTGTTGTGATCGATGTGTGGTCACCTGTTGCATGCGGGAATACATGCAGATGATGCACAAGGACAGCGAACTCTTACCTGTATTGTTAGCGCCGTCATCCATAATCACGTGGTCATCCGCAAAGCAGGTGACGCAAAGCGCGTTGATTGGTGGAAAAACTATCACCTGCTCTTTTGTTGAATGAGAGCGACCAATCAAACGGCTACTTTCCGGACGATCACGGTGATTACGGACGGCAGGCACTAACGATCTGTATGATGAAATGGAGACCTACTCTTGATTCCACATCCGATTGGCACGAGGTTTTCAGCCGATATCTCCGCAACGGCTGGGTCAAAGTTGACACACCATAGGCCTACATCAATCGATTTGTCTTTTTTGCCGCTACAGGCATCATCTCTGTCATTTTCCCTAAAAACATAAAGAAGTTCTTTCACCAACAGCAGTTCGGGCTTACGGCCGAAATGGCGGCCATTTTGAAATGACGCAATGCATCGCGCATGTGTAAACTGCACTGAACACCGTGGCGAAATGAAGTGGTTTTTGAGAAAGGGATCCGTTATGTCGGCCTTACGCAAAAAATTAAGATAGCAAAAAGATAACGAAAAGGAAGACAAGTCCATTGATGTATGTTTTGTCGAATTTGACCCAGCCGTTGCGGAGATATCGGCCGAAAACCTCTCGCCAATCGGATGTGGAATGACGTTTGGTGGTTATTTGATTTATGGGCGTGGTTGCAGCTTCCCGCATACAACATTCACACAATCACCTTGGGTGCAATATCTATAAAACTGGTTCGTTTATTCACAGCAGAGACTCGATTTGCTGGTAATAGCCTACTTTTTCAAACATCAGTACATGTATTTGAATTGATAGCCCATGCAGCGCGTAAGAATGTGAGCCGAATCATCCATAATGAGTTTGCTCCCCTGGTAGCAGAGGCTTATTTTCACGTCACGTCATAATCTGGTCATACGCGACGATTGTCGTCCGGATATCATTACGAAGAGACTAGGGACGTGAAAGCGAACCCTTGTGTCCATTAACTCTGTGTACCGTCCACACTGCACTGACTTGATTGATGATAATGACTGTTTTTATGGACACAGTGTGCACCACTACGCCCTTGATGTAGATTCTATCTGTAAATGTTTTTTTACCAGTTTGTTGATATCTTTACTGAAGGGCTCCGCACACTAGCGATTTTTCGAGCGATTTTCTGGGCGATCGGCCTTGCGACCAGGCCAGCGACTCAACATTTTTACCTTTTGGTCTCCTCTTTGCGGCAGCTTGTTACGCGACTGAATTACACAATTTGGTCGCGCGGTAAGTCTCTCCGACTGGTCTCTTTAAAGGGCGGCGCACACGAGCGACTAAATCTGGGCGACCGCCGACGAGACTGGTGGTGCGACTAGACATCAGCCAATCAGAAGCGCCAAATAATATGGATAAACAGTCGCTTTTACTGCAGAGTAATCACTTCTGCCCAAGTAGTTTTTACTCGTCTGATCCTGGGTTCACCGTACTGAAATTATTATTCATCCTCGGCAGTATTTACTGTTTTTGGAGTAACTACTGCACGAGTATTAACTAATACTTACATGTATTAGTAAGTGATTACTTACAGTAATTACTCCTGTTTTATTCATATAATCACCAGTAAATACTTCAAAAATTGGAGTAAAAGTTATTACTTATTTTTATTCATACCGCCCATTAACAAGAGACCAATATCACGGCCTTGCTAAAAACCTGCGTGCTCCGCGGATAAATGTGAAGTTCTGCTCTCTGACAATAAAAATCTCCACTTGTCGGAGCGTGTGCCGCAGCTTTAGAACCACTGGGTGCATGATCTACCTACCTAGGTGAGTCATCAGACCCTGAAGAATATCACGAAAGCAGGCGGTTAAACAACGCGCACCAAGCTTGGACGGAAATACACTATAGCCTGTCCTGCATATTGGTGAGCTGCCCTTCAGGCATTCTCACACTAAAATCATCACACTTTAGCGTTGTTCAATTTTGTCCCCGATTTTTCGCCCTTTTCCTATCAGGTAGGCCGAATATTGACAATTGATGCATATCCAAATCATTTGGGATCAAAGCGCGTGTCCCGAGTAAGGACATTTGAATTATTTCACCCGCTTCGAGTTTTTGTACGATTTTTTGAGAAAATTTTCGAGGTTATTTTTGAGGACGCCTTCTGGTTGGTCATATTTTGAACCACACTGTCTCACAGCGGCACACAGTAAAAAATGGCCTCCATCCTTATTCAACATTTGAGAAGTGAGCTCGACGCGCTGTACGTGATGCCATTACCCTTCATCAGGTACATGCACCATAATAAAGTACGAACTCTTTCGAATCCATACGCATTTGTTTGTGCAACGGTCAGAAATTCATCCGCCTTCAACAATGCATTTGCACTGTGCAAAAGTAGTGGGCCTACCGGTCTTTTGTGGCATTGAACTCTGGGTACGAGATTGCATTGACAATTGACCGAGACCGATGCAAGTATACGAAAAAAAGGCTAGTGGGCTACCTACCGGATGGTTGATCCATAAGATTCCAACTGCTATAAGGAACGTTGAAACGAAAGTTGTCATTGACATCAAAGTCACGAGATACGTGAGATTGAAAGCCGCCAACGAGCCGTTCAGTAGAGCGTAAATTACGATACACGCATTCGGTATTGTAACGGTGTACAGAATGAAGATTGCCCCTGAGAGCATATCATCCAAGGTCAAAACAAGGTTACAGATTTTGGTGTGCCAGAGTCGAAGCGGTTCGAAGTTTCCAGTAAATTCTCCTGACGGGGTAACTGCGTTCTTGAAACGATCAAGAAATATGTACATCTCCCTGTAGATTGTGTAACCGTACATGACGAAAAGAGAGCAAAACGCGAGTATTTTCAGGAGAGGAATAAACGAATACGCGAGCACAATTATGACGAAAATCTTGGCGGATGGGTGCTCTTTGGATGCTGGTGCTATGATTGGTACATAAAAACCAATGAAGGTATCTGAGAAAACAGTGACGAAGCAAATGAGCACGACACTATTAATCATTTGCAACACGTGCATTCCGATTAGAAGGGTTCTCACGACCCTGAGTGCTCGTTTGTATTCGATGTCTCGGCTGTATGGTCGTTTATGTTCCTGTAATGTTTCCCACTCTTGGATGAAGGTGAAGACAGTTCTTTTCCTGCTGATCCTCAAGAAAACGATGTCGTAGATGGGCTGCTGTAAGCAAATAGCGTACATAATCACTTTGACTGGGAAATAGTAGTCCGGACTCCCCAACCAGAAGCAAGTTGTGAAGCGGATTAAATTGAGAACGTCGAGAATGAATGTGGAGTAACAGAAATATTTCCCGAAATTAGTGGTTCGTTTTGCACCATTTCCATCCGTTGGTTGGTCATTTTTTTCATAAAGTACCCCTCCAATTTTCATGATCAGAATCAAAGGTTTCATCAAGATGTAAAGTTCGGATGAGGTGTGGTCCATTGTGGTCCTTCTTTCCTCTCCGTCCTCGGGCTGGTCAGGCACCTGCCGATTCGACATGTCGATCAGTCGAGCGAGATAAAGATACGTTTACGAGTGGCAGAGTGATCTCTTCGGCAAAAGAGGCAGTAATCAGCGACCGAATGGAAAAGGTCTGCGTTCAGCCAACGTATGTTTATTCTCCTGTGACAAAACTCCTCTCTACCTCAAACTTGCCAACACTTCTCTGCCCACGATGAGGACAACCATTGATGTCACATGAAAGCGAACTGATCGATATCAAAAGTTGACAAGGAACGGCTGCGTACAGCTTCCCGCACGTTTGGTACATCCGTGTCCATTAGCCGTTGATCTGCAATACACCTTAAAATATTGTTGCATCCGATGATTTGTCGACTGTTTGACTTTCGTGGAGAACGATTGGTTTGTAAACAACCATGTTGCGGATGTCACAATAGGGAAACAGACACGTACTAGGCTAACAAAGCTATTGCGTTGTTTTCAGAAGGCGGTGTGATTTTTTATCGAGTCCATCGGGACTCAATGGGTGATATGAATAAAAATCAGTATCTACTAGCTAGTACTTACTAGAAGTAAAAGTAACTAGTTCCAAGTTTTTACTCCAAGTAGAAGTGAACACTTGAATTCACATGGATAAACAGTTGCTTTTACTGCAGAGTAATCACTTCTGCCCTACTAGTTTTTACTCGTGATCCTGGGTTCACCGTACTGATATTATTACTCTGCTGATTATTCATATCCTCGCAGTATTTACTGTTTTTGGAGTATAACTACTGCACGAGTATTCACTACATGTAATACTTATTAGTAAGTGATTACTTACAGTATTTACTCCTGTTTTATTATAATCACCAGTAAATACTTCAAAAATTGGAGTAAAAGTTATTACTTATTTTTATTCATACCGCCCATTAACAAGAGATCAATATCATGGCCTTGCTAAAAAACCTGCGTGCTCCGCGTATAAATGTGAAGTTCTGCTCTCTGACAATAAAAATCTCCACTTGTCGGAGCGTGTGCCGCAGCTTTAGAACCACTGGGTGCATGATCTACCTACCTAGGTGAGTCATCAGACCCTGAAGAATATCACGAAAGCAGGCGGCGTTCAACAACGCGCACCAAGCTTGGACGGAAATATACATATCGCTATCGCCTGTCCTGCATATGGTGAGCGCCTTCAGGCATTCTCACACTAAAATCATCACACTTTAGCGTTGTTCAATTTTGTCCCCGATTTTTCGCCCTTTCCTATCAGGTAGGCCGAATATTGACAATTGATGCATATCCAAATCATTTGGGATCAAAGCGCGTGTCCCGAGTAAGGACATTTGAATTATTTCACCCGCTTCGAGTTTTTGTACGATTTTTTGAGAAAATTTTCGAGGTTATTTTTGAGGACGCCTTCTGGTTGGTCATATTTTGAATCACACTGTCTCACAGCGGCACACAGTAAAAAATGGCCACCATCCTTATTCAACATTTGAGAAGTGAGCTCGACGCGCTGTACGTGATGCCATGACCCTTCATCAGGTACATGTACCATAATAAAGTACGAACTCTTCCGAATCCATACGCATTTGTTTGTGCAACGGTCAGAAATTCATCCGCCTTCAACAATGCATTTGCACTGTGCAAAAGTAGTAGGCCTACCGGTCTTTTGTGGCATTGAACTCTGGGTACGAGATTGCATTGACAATTGACCGAGACCAATGCAAGTATACGAAAAAAAAGCTAGTGGGCTACCTACCGGATGGTTGATCCATAAGATTCCAACTGCTATAAGGAACGTTGAAACGAAAGTTGTCATTGACATGAAAGTCACGAGATACGTGAGATTGAAAGCCGCCAACGAGCCGTTCAGTAGAGCGTAAATTACGATACACACACAAGGTATGGCAACGGAGTACAGAATGAAGATTGCCCCTGAGAGCATATCATCCAAGGTCAAAACAAGGTTACAGATTTTGGTGTGCCAGCGTCGAAGCGTTTCGAAGTTGCCAGTAATTTCTCCTGACGGGGTAATAGCATTCTTGAAACGATCCAGAAAAAGGTACATTTCCCTGTAGATTGTGTAACCGTACATAAAGATAAGAGAGCAAAACCCGAAGAATTTCAGGTAAGGAATAAATGAATACACGACCGCAATTATGACGAAAGTCCTGGTGGATGGGTGGTCCTTGGGTGCTGGTGCTATTAATGGTTGATAAAAATCAAGGAAAAGATCCGGAGAAACAAACATGCAACTAACGATTGCGACAGTGCCGAGCATTTGGAAAACGGGCAACCCGATTAGAATGCTTCTTACGACCCTGAGGGTTCGTTTGTATTTGATGTCTCGGCTGTACGGTCGTTTATGTTCCTGTAATGTTTCCCACTCTTTGATGAAGGTGAAAAACGTTCCTTTCCTGCTGATCCTCAAGAAAACGATGTCGTAGATGGGCAGCTGTAAGCCAGTAATGTAGAAAATCACTTTGACTGTGGAACTGTAGTCCGGACTCCCCAACCAGAAGCAAGTTGTCAGGCGGATTAAATTGAGAACGTCGAGAATGAATAAGAAGTAGCAGAAATATTTCCCGACATGGGTGGTTCGTTTTGCACCATTTCCATCCGTTGGTTGGTCATTTTTTTCATAAAGTACTCCTCCAATTTTCATGATCAGAATCAAAGGTTTCATCAAGATGTAAAGTTCGGATGAGGTGTGGTCCATTGTGGTCCTTCTTTCCTCTCCGTCCGCGGGCTGGTCAGGCACCTGCCGATTCTTCATGTCAGTCGAGCGAGATAAATTTGCGTACACGATCGAGTATCTCTTCCGACAAACGCGGCAATATCACCGAATGGGGGACGTCTGTGGTCTGTCAACGCTCCTATAATGACCCAAAAGACCCGTTTCCACATGCGCGTTTTCCGCTGCGTTGTGACGCTTTGCCCATAAAGGTCTGTTTCCACTATAGCGGATTCCGCGGCGGTTTGCGGCGAGCGGTGCGGTTTTCACAGGGCTTTGGATAGTCCTTCGATGGTGTAACAATACAATGGCCTATTGATTATCCCAATGCCTGTGAAAACCGCTCCGCTCGCCGGAAGACGCGGCGGAATCCGCTATAGTGGAAACGGGCCTT
>NMRB01001346.1:13880-65875 GCA_002633025.1 Notospermus geniculatus
AATCCGGACGGAGTATGAATCAGCCTTTAAAGCTGCTTTTCCACGAGACGTTTGCGGGCGCGGAATAGGCATGATAGGAGGCGGGCGCGGGTGGAAAAAATCGAACCAACGTATTTCCCATTAGCAGTTTCACCCGCAGCCGCTCCCGCCACCGAAACCGCGTCCGCAAACGTCTCGTGGAAAAGCAGCCTAAGGCTGTGTCTCCACGAGGCGTTTGCGGGCGCGGATTAGGAGGCGGGCGAGTGAAATAGCTAAAGGGAAATGGATCGATTTTTTCCACCCGCACCCGCCTCCTAATCCGCGCCCGCGCCCGCCTCCTAATCCGCGCACGCAAACGCCTCGTGGAAACACGGTCTAAATCTCTACTCGCACAACAATGACAAAGCCTGATCTTTCCGTCACATCTCTGCCCGCGATGAGCACAAATGAAATTGACGTGAAGGTTGAATACAGCTCGATAAAATAGGCCCTAGTAGGAAATTGACAATAATGGCTGCCTCAGTCAGTTTCCCACACATTCGGTAGATCCTCTCCTGTTTGGTTACACAGTTCACATCCAATTAGTCGACTGTTTGAACAACCATCCATGGATTCGAAGAGAATTGGTTAGCAAACAACAATGTTGCGGTGGAACAATCAGGAGACTGACGTTGGCTAACAAAGCTACATATGGGGTTTATTTCGCCTTGTTTTCCGATGTGGGTTAAGTACCATTTTCCAATCGAGTCCACCGAGATGGTAAGTATTACCTAGGGACTATGTGCTGCAAACATCACGCTTCGCGGATCAACAGAGATGGGACCAGGGGCGTGCAAAAAGGGACAAAACAATTTTTTGCTCTAAAAGGTCATTTCCCCGCTTCAAACCAAGATATTTTAGCATCAGATTGGGGAAAATGCATCTGAGAGGGTGTAACTTTTCAATCCCCCCTGGCTTCGCACTCCGGTCTCAATCAATTTTGCCCCCCCCCCAGGCCATAAAAGCTAGCTAGTATGGCCTAGTACGCCCTGAGGACAGTTAGTGCGCATGGGAAACATCGGGGGCCTGTCACCTCTGAGGTTCCGGGTTTGATTCCCCAGATCTTCATGCGATAGTACGGTGGCCCATAGAGCTCATTGATGAAAAATATTTACATTTGCAATTTTTTTTCAATTCGATAATTTTTTCTTGGGAATTTGTAAAATTTTTAGAAGTTCCCACCGCGGTGATAATATTCCCACCGCGGTGAGAATATTTCCACCTCGGTGAAAATTAATTTTCACCGCGGTGGAAATTACCGCGGTGAAAATTAATTTCCACCGCGGTGAAAATTAATTTTCACCGAGGTGAAAATTATTTTCCACCGCGGTGATAATTAATAATTACCACCACGGTGAAAATTAATTTTCACCGCGGTGGGAATATTTTCACCGAGGTGGAAATATTCTCATCGCGGTGGTAATATTCTCACCGCGGTGGGAACTTCCAAAAATTTTACAAACCCCCAAGAAAAAATTATCGAATTGAAAAAAAATTGCAATGTAAATATTTTTCATCAATGAGCTCTATGGGCCACCGTACGATAGAGTTTGAAATACCTAAAAAAATTAAGCTAATCATGTAATGGCAGGCACATCCTGGGTCTTCCGTAGACTGGTTCCCGTCTTGGTCCATTCCCGCGCGCTACTGGCCGTTCCGCTTGAAGCAATAGGGAGGTTTCGCAAGCGCCCGGTTAGGCCACACGACGACGTTTATCTATTGTTTGGGTAGGCCCAGGAGGAATTATATANCCCCCCCCCCCCCCGCTAGCTATACGTCGTCGTAGGGCCTATTTAACCGGGCGCTTGCGAAACCTCCCTAATGTCGCCAAGCCGACTCTTCTTAAAATTTAAATCGGATTTAAATCGGGCTGGATTATCCAGCCCGATTTCGTGTGCAGTTTCGCAACTGAATGCAAATTCGATACTATTCAAATGTTTACCCCAACCTACTAATACGAATGACACGATAAATCGAAGCAAAACAAGCTTTTTATTGAAGAAAAATCGCCCACACATCGATAGAGCACAGGCGTCTCATACGTCTGTTTGTACTTGCAGGGGAAGGAGCATCCTGAGAACATCAGGGGTCCTTATCGCGCGCTCCCTTCGTCACCGGGGTGACGAAGGGAGCGAGCACTAACCCGCCCCTGATGTTCTCAGGATGGGAAGGGGGCCGGGGGTAGGTTCTTGGGGACCGTAGGGCTTACTACACACTAAAAAATAACTTTTTAGTGTGTAGTAAAGCCCTAGGGTCCCCAAGAACCTACCCCCTCCCCTACAAGTACAAACAGACGTATGAGACGCTTGTGGATAGAGATTGGCATCGCGTTTGTCTTCGCGGCTGCTTACACGGCTCTGATGGAAATGGTCCAAAACAATGAATATGATATTGCGGGAATGGAAATTCGATTACGAAATGCCAGACTCAATCATGTCAATTTTCAAAGAAATATCGAGATAAAAAGATACAAATCGTACTTTTTACTACAAATATGGAATCCAGGAAAGTTCAGGAAGTCTTGGAGCGGGTGTTGGCGAATCTCAACTGCCCAATATGGTATGGATCGGCGATTTCGAAGTCGTCGTCAAGACGTCATGCACGTGCATGCAATGCATGCATGCATGTCATCATCATGATCATCATCATCATGTCATCCATGCATCATGCAATGATCACGATGATGCATTGCATCGGGCACAATCGCCAACTCGGGACACATCACTCGATTGGGTCACCATTGGCACTGATTGCTGGGTCAGCACTGACAATGTGACATCACATGCCATGGCGGTGTCGTCCTTCCATGTCCATGGGTTGGCCTGTCACTAGGTTGTCTCATGGACTTATGAATAGGCCTAGGCCCTACCAAAAATACATTTAAGAAAGGATCCTCCCTTATCTATTTTTGGCCCTAGGCCCACCTATATATAGTTTACGGTAGGCCTAGGCCTAGAAATTCTGCATTGCCATTGGGCCTAGGCCTAGTCCTAGGCCAAAGAAGCCTGATAAATGGCATGCTGTCGGCTAGTTACGGTAACCATATCGCCCAGGCATAGCTTCTTTTACGATATGACATTGACGGCTATTGGGTCATTCCATATGAACTCAACCAGAGGTCCCCAGGTGACCGACTCCGATTTGGTTAAAATTTATTTTGGAGATACCTTTATATGAGCAAACCAAATCCTTTCGCCCAAAATACCTATGTTAACTTCTTTGTCTTCAAACCATTGTTTGCCATATTTGGTAGGAACCAAATAGTTTTATTGTGGTTTCCTTTTGTAGGCCTCGACCATGTCGACGTGCATGGCTTAATGTGTCAGGGAATTCCTATTATATTCCAAATAGGGCACCAACCAATCAAATTTCGTTCCGGACCTTTTGTTCCACTACATGCATTGACTTCTAACAGTCGTGGTCGTTACACTATCTCCATGATCTCTGGAGACTCCTGAACATGCTGAATCACGCAATTCCTGTGATTAGCAGCATAGTGCAAAGACCGCAGATGCAACTGCGGTAAAATATTATAGGCCTACACTAAAATGCCCTTCTGAGGGACCTGTTAAAACGAAAAAACAAAGCACTAGGGCCTACTTGTAGCACCACATAAACTTGGGGAGAAACGGTCACTATTAGTGTATTCATTCGCTCAGTGTGCGGCTTGGAAGTAGTCCGTAGCAGTCTCCAGAGAGTGACATCCAACCTCAGCTAATCTCTGGGTACGAGATTGCGAAGTGCAATGGTCAGACGATGGACAGTTGTAGACCGCGCTAAGGTAGACGGTCAAAGGGGCTGAGAGAATGGGTTCTTGATTCCACTTTTGACCAGTTTGATGCCTTAAATTGTGATTTAGATGCCGCAAGTGGCATCCAGTCATTTTGCCTGGATTCCGCCAAATGCAGTTTGGATTCCGCCTGCGGCATCAGATGCAGCGTTTGGACAGGCCTGCATGATCATGCATTCATCATCATCCATGCATCATGCAATGATCACGATGATGCATTGCATCGGGCACAATCGCCAACTCGGGACACATCACTCGATTGGGTCACCATTGGCACTGATTGCTGGGTCAGCACTGACAATGTGACATGCCATATGGGATAGGGCCCATGCCATAGCATGGCAGTGTCGTCCTTCCATGTCCATGGGTTGGCCTGTCACTAGGTTGTCTCATGGACTTATGAATAGGCCTAGGCCCTACCAAAAATACATTTAAGAGAGGATCCTCCCTTATTTTTTTTTGGCCCTAGGCCCACCTATATATAGTTTACGGTAGGCCTAGAAATTCTGCATTGCCATTGGGCCTAGGCCTAGTCCTAGGCCAAAGAAGCCTGATAAATGGCATGCTGTCGGCCTACCCTAACCGTGTGCAATTTGCGATAGGCCAAGGCCTATCTTTGACTAAGCCATGTGATTGTCATCACTGTCAGTCACATACCAGTATTCAATGTATTCATCTATTTGGGGATCAATTTAACACCTCCCTTTCATTCCTTTTCCAGCTTGGATCTAACTAGGAAAACCCTTCAGATGTCACAGTTGAGTAAAGTGTTAATGACCTTGGTGAACCCACACATTTCAATAGCTGAAATGTACTTCGTAACACGTAAACAGTAGCAGATCAATGCACAGGCAATCTGGCAGCCCTTGTTGATCGTTCAGCAACATCAGACCAGTTTTCCTAGACCACCTCATAAATATACTGGGCTTTTCAATACCTACTTCATGTACCAAAGAAAGAGAGAGCAGAAAAATTGACACACAAGATGATGATAAACAGGAAGTCAATTTCCAGAATCTTAGCAAATTTTCGACCCTTCAGGCTGGCACTTAGTCGAGGTACCAGAAGTGTAGCTCGACTTGAAAGAAAGTGCCAGCCTGAAGAAGACCCCGGTTGGGTTCGAAAATTTGCTAAGATTCTGGAAATTGACTTCCTGTTTATCATTACGGTACTTCATGTACCGGTACCGTACTTATTTTCATTCTCACTCACAGGAGCCTGAAGTCGCAGGAAACAGTCGATGGAGTCGTCAGTAGTGTGAGAAACCTCATTTCAGCATATGAGATGGATAAAAATAGAATTTGTAAGTTGCATTTTGACTTATTTGTTGTGGTACCTTTTTGTGATGGAATCAAGTTAGTTCATTGTAGAACTGAACTTCTCCATGCATTGTAAACAAAGACATGCCTATTTATGTGGTTTCTATGGTTGATTTCAGGGTCACCAGTGAAGGGTCCTCCTATGCAGCTGGACATCTCTCTGACCCCAGACATAGCTAGTCAAGAATACATAAAGAGAAGAAAAAGGATGACTATCAAGGTAAAGTGTTCTCAGACACTTCTTCATGATCTCATGTGTAAATACCGATCAATCAATCAATAAATCAATCAATGTCCTTTGTTCATATTGCACTCCTCAGTATTCCTGTTAAAGCACTGATGATATTGCTCATCAAAGAGCAAGGTTTTCAGTCCTTTCCTGAAAGTGTTTGTGTCCTGTAAATAATCCAGAAGTTTGACACAATTTTGGTGCAACTGCTGTCTCCAAATCTAGACCAGGGCCTGTTTCATAAAGTGACTTTAAGCTGATAGTGCCTACCAAATGGAAAATGCATTGAAGTTCATGGTACCATTAGCTTTAAAAGTCACTTTATGAAACAGGCCCCTGGTCTTTAACACATACTTGTATAATTTTTTCAAAGTGATCTTTTCTGGAATACATGTACATGTATAAGTCAGATTTGCTGATGGAACATTTATTTGTCAACCTTGTTTCCAGGATTCCAAAACTGCACATAAGAACTTGAAGAATACACGATATGGAAGGAAAAAGACGACGACTCCTGTGCCAGACATCATCTATCTGGATGGTAAGTAGTTCAGAGAGGCTCCAGGTAAATTTGAATTTTCTGGGGAAGAATCATCCTTGGGGACGAGTGTTCTGGGGGCATATTCTCCTGTGTCCTTTCTGAGAGGTGCCAGTGGGCCCCACCCTCGTAATTTATTAACTATCTTGTAACTTCGCAGGCCTCTCAATTACATGCTGATCATTACACCCTGTATTTTTCCAGCCTAATTTGGGCACCCCATTTTAGTCAAGGTGACAGCCATGCGCACACCCACAATGGACATTTGAAAGCCAAAATCAGAACACGGCCATCACACTCTCAGACAGAGTCATCTCAGATTTTCCTTTATGGTAGAGGATAATCCAGGCATGAGAGTAGCATGGTAGATGGCTGGGCAAAAACCTGAAAATTTTATGGGCCATGGAATTCCCACCCTAAGAAATTACTCCTATTTCAAATGCACCATTTGGAGTGATATTTAGGGCATACTCCACTGGCAGATCCTTTAATTGCAACTTGAATGAAGTTCTAGGTTGGGGAGGGGGGCTTGTTAATATTGATTCACCCTGTGGAAAATATTCCACTTGATTATTGCTGACACCCTCTATGTTATTAACACACACTGCAGAAAAATCTTTTAAAAAAGTGTAGTTGTTATTGATACACAGTGTACCAAGCAGCAGCGTCGCCATCTGGTGTTAACCTGATGACTCATGCACACACTGCCCTGCATGCATTAGTGCCACATGTCCAGTAGTTTTCCCGCCAAAAGATCGTCGATGACCAATGCGGCTATGGAGTGAGATATGATATTTAAGTAAATATCTCTTTAGTGGAAATAATGTAGGAAATAAATTTGATATGACTGGAAAGTGCATTTTTTCTGCATTACAGCCAAATAGATTGTCAGGAATTCAGCCAGGGGTTTGAGAGAAATGGACTTGGAAACATGACAAGCTCTGTCAGATTTGGATGTTGAAGTCGGGTCACCTGCAGCATTTGACCATCTTCGACTGCCGTATGAAGTTTGTCTGAGCTGTTTTGATATGGGGAATGAAGTAACGCTTGTAGAAAATTTTGGCAGGGTGACTTGGCCACCAGGACCTAATTTGGGCACCGTTTTTAAGGGTTTATTTTGGGCACCTTGCCAAATTATTACACCGTTAAACGGTGCAATCAGCATGTAATTGAGAGGCCTGCTTCGTGTACTCATACATAAACTTTCAAACAATAGTCCAAAGAACATACATGTAAATGCAACAATTCAGCAGCAAACTTCTGTTGCATATGTTCACCAAACTGGGGAGTACACTTTCTTTGTCTTTCCTTTTAGATTCAACATCAGAGTCCAGTCGAGGTAGCGGTTTAAAGTCGCACTTGAACATCAGGTACAGGTAGAGTCTAATTTTCTAATACTTTGTGTGGAGTTCAATATTTTGCCACCTCAGCGTCTTTCACAGTGTATAAGAACGACTCAAGATCGTGCTGACATAATGTCTATAGTTCATAAGGTCTTTATCTGTGAATACAAAATGTACGGTACTACTGAATTACAGAGTGATCTCAGACTTTTCAAAATATAGAAATTTTCCTCATTCTTTGCAGTGCTGGTTTCCCGTCGACCACTTGTAAAAGGCCAGGGAGGAGCACCACTAAGTTAAAAAATAGGGTTGGGACAGAGAAGGAGACTGAACGATCGAAAAAAGGGACAGAGAAGGAGGCCGAACGATCCCCACCGAAGGATATTTTAGATGGTATTTCACAGGTTGATGCAAGATTAGAGCAGCTTGCACCCGGATGTTCTGAGGCTGAGAAGAGAAAGTTGTCATCTGCCTCAGTTACGAATGATAAATTGGGTGAAGGTTCAAACCAGAATTCAGAATTAATCCAGGTCTTGAATTCGTGCAGTTTTGATTTACCAGAAATTGATCCTGAAAAAGTGTCTGAAACTGTTGATGGTCATCTGCCTCCTGATGTGAAGAAACAAGCGGAGAAGTTACTGCAGTGTATCGAGCAGGATTCAAAAGTGAATGCAGCATCAAGAAAAAGTGACTTGAAGGATAGGTGTCATGTAAAGAATGCTTTGGAGGTTGTCTGCAGGCAGCTGAAAGTGGTGCTGTGCTCACGGGATGGAAATGACATGTCCAAGAAGACAGGTGCAGGTCAACCTGTAAATTTGCTACCTTTGAAAACGCACGGTTTTGAATCTGGTATGTCAGATTCTTCGGATGTCCAAGAACTTAGAAAAGAGGATTTAGAGGACACAATGCCTGAGCAGAGGAAAAGTCACCAAAATGAAAAGACGAAATCTTCTGCCCACAGGACGTACTCAAAGAAAATGCAGAAAAAGACCGCTGAATCTGACTTGGAGCAATTACAAAGACAGCAGGTCTCTAGTTCTGAAAAGGTGCAGAAATGGATGCGAGGTGTGCATGTTGCTCTTGCTTCTCCTGCAAGTAGTAACCGTCCTGATCAGGGGGATAGAGATCAGTTAGTGGGTATAGGGACCTCAGGATTGGGTTCTACTCCTGCAGGTAACGTGGTGGAGACTATTGATGACAAGTGCAGCATCGATGACGTGAATGACGATGACACTACGGATGAGATTGCGTTCCATGCAAGTTTTGGGAGTGGTTCAGAATCCGATGAACGAAATGACGATGATGATGTAATGGATGATAACAGTAACAAAGGGTATGAGTTTGGTATTGAAGATAAAGTCAGTCACAACTGGGAGGACCTAACCAGCGGTGTTAGCACAGTGGAGGATTCTGTCAAGCACGACAAGGTGCCACCTGACGTGGTGGTTGTTGAAGATGATATTTCTGAGCCCATAGTGCCTCAAAGACGAAGAATTTTCAAATCAAGGCCAAGTGCAAATGACACTTCACTGAGTAAACCTTCAGCTTCCAATGGCAAATCAATCTACAGCTGTGTTGATTCCCAAGAAGAAGATGATCCGTATGCCTTCCAGATGAGCCAGAGGACCCCAAAAGCCAAGAAGAAGAGGTCAAGGTCACGTGGTAAGCAGGTCAAGGTCAAAGGCACGAAAGAGACACAAAAGGGGCAATTATCTGATGATGTCGAAGGAAGAGAATCAAATGTTAAAAAAAACATAGCAAGAGGCAAAGCTGTTGAAACAGTTCCAAGAAAGAGCCTTTCTCCATCAGATATTTCCATGACATCAGAAATCAAAAGTAAGGGCATGAGGTCAAGGTCGAAGTCTAATGAAGGTCGGAAGCAAAGACAAGGTCAGATTGGCAATGGTGGTCAAAAGAAGAACAGGGATGATACTCAACATGGAGCTATTAGTAATAGCAAAGGATATCCACTTGATGATAATAGTGATCTTGAAATGTGTGTAGACACAGTTGATATCGGAGAGATCTTTCCTTTCAAACCTTCCCAGGAACCACCGGGGGTATCCAAGGGTGTTGAACCCTGTGTGGATGAAGACGAGAGCCAGGATATTCTGCGTGTGGCGGGAAAACCGACTTCTCCTTGGGCTGTGGTGCAATCTGAGGTCAAAAGGTACACAAGGAAATCTGGTGGTCGTATTCGGAAGAAGGGAAGGTTGATTGGAAAGAAAAATGGCGTGGATGATAAAGGACACAATATGCACGATGTCTGTGAATCAGACAAGATGGTGGGAAAGAGGGATGAGCCTGCGCCTGAACTGAAGGCATTGGCAGACAAAATAAATGATGCAGAGTGTTTTGAGTTGGACTGCATGACATTTAGCCAACAGATACGGGACGCGGATGCAGTGCAAGGTGCCATAAATTCTGAGAAGGAGAAACGGTTGCAGCAGCTGGAAGAACGTGAACGAGATAAGATGAAGAAGAGGAAGGCGGAGAGGGATATAAAACAAGGGAATCCAGCAGCAACTGATGCGGTTACGTCGGGCAGTGATGGGCAGAAATGTAGTAGGGGTCGGAAGCCAGTCACTCAACAGGGACAAAGTGAGACTGAAATCACTGAAGATTTAGGTGAACAAAGCCAGTTTAAAGTTCCTCTTGTGCCCTGTACTGGTAAGAAGGAAGACAGCCCAGATGTAATTCAAATTGTAGAAATTGAAAATGAAGACACGGAAATCACACTGGATACAGAAATGCAAGATGAAGTGGATCAGGCTGATGATACCCAGGTTGAAGTGAAGGGATGCAATGATGGCACTGGTAAAAAATTGAAAAGCCACAAAGAAATGTCTGAACCTGATGTGGGAATGGAGTCAAAGGAGCGGGAGTCTTCCCCTGACCAGATTGAAAGTGTTCAGGTAGTAGCAGAGACACCTCAATCGACTAGGCCTAGCGTAAGAATGATAAAGCAAGAGGGGAGAAATAGCCGAGAAAGTGACCCCAAGGAGCAGGAGTCATCTTCAGATGAGACGCAGATCAGTACGCAGATTGTCGCTGAGACGCCACAGGCAACCTTGCCTCGCTTTAAAAAGATGGTGAAGAGGAGGAGTGGCAGAGATAAAGAGCGGGTCGAAAGTAGTTCAGATTTAGTAACGGAGGGACAAAAATCAAGTGTGTCTGGCTTGAAAAGGAAACAAGCGGTAAAAAGGCAAGATATGGGACCTCTGACACCTGAGAGAATGCAAGTAGAAGAATCTGATCAGAGCCCAGAAGTGGTGGCTGAGACCCCACTTCGGCAGCCAAATGGTTTGGGATCTCCAAATCCATCCAGTCTAGTTGAAAGCCTGAAGACAAAAGGACCCTCCCCTAAAGGAACTTCAATTGCAATTCAAAATGCCAGTTCCAAAACTGAAGTGAATTCGCCAAAAATGGTCGTCCAAGAAACTGAAACTGTGTGTAGAGGCGGTGATGCTGCCAACATGTCTGATTCAGATGGACGTGATAGCATTTCTATTGTTGCTGACACCGTGGAAAGTTCAGACAAACCTGTGAAGAGGACTCGTAGGACTCCCCGACGCAAAACTTGTGCTGCAAATGAAAAGGGTTCTTGTATTGTTGAATCGCCAGAGAAACCAGATGCTTTTGAAAAAGATGGTGGTAGCTTTCAGGCTAGTGATGAAGGGAAGGGTGAGAATGAACAGGAGGATGTCACAGTCATTGCAGAAACAGGACAGAGTGGCAGTAGTGCTAGTGAGAAGTCACGTTATAAGGTAAGGGCCTCTGGAAATCAAGAGCTGGATGGAGATGCAGATATTTTGGAGAGCCTTGAAACTCCTTATGAGAAGACAAAACACAAAGCTCTGAAGTCAAGGAAAGCAAGATGCAGTAAAGATGAGGCGATGGACATTGATTTTGATGCTGAAAAAGTTGTCAGAGAGGATGAGATAAGGGGAAAAATTGCTGGAAAGATTGATGAGGACTGTGACCAGATGTGTGGATCAGAACAGTCTGAGCCCAGGGATGAATCTGTCCAAGTTGTGAAAGAGACACAGTTATCGCTGAAGAAAAGTGGACATGAGCTGATCACAGTTTGTGAAAGCAAATCTAGCCGTAGATTGTCTGGGAAACGTAACTCTGGTGAAGAGTCAGATTTGGTTGAGGATGCGCCAGTGGGTGATTCAAAGTCACGAAACAAGATTACATTGAGTAAAGCGGAGAATGAGTCAAATCCTGGTGGTTCGTGTAGGAGTGATTCAGGTACAGAGATTGAGAGTCAGACGGAGTCAATCGATTTATCTTCCTCGCAGATAGAATATGAAAAATCTGATCCCTTGCTTCAGGGATCACCTTCACAAGAATATGAGAAGTGTGATCCACTGCTTCAAGGATCACCTTTACAAGATGTGGAGGATGGATGCCTTGATGATGATGATGATAATGTCAAGTCTGCCTCAGTCGAGAGAGAAGAAAGCATTTCGATGTTGCAGCCGAAAAAGTGCATTCGGGTCGGAGGCAATTCACCTGCTGCGAAGCCTGATCTTGACGCTCCTATAAAAATGGAAAAATCTGCCGAAGACAGTCTCCGTTCCGCATCAGATTCAGATTCAGATGATGAAATGGTCTTCCGAAAGCCGAAACGAAAAACATTTTCACTCGATGCTTCACCATTGAACTTGGCAACAAGATGTGCTATCAACGAGCCGAACAGTCTGTTCGATATCGGACAGTCGCTTGGGGAGTGTCTGCAACAGATCAGTGGGGAAGCTGGCGAGGTAACAGATGAGATAAAATCACCTGATCACCATAATGCTGATGATGATAGAAGTGAACTGCCAACTGTTGCAGTTGCAGAAGAAGCTACGTGTACACCAGCTGGTAGTACAGATGTTCATGCTTCTGCTTCCAATCCAAGTTCTGATGTCGTTCGAAATTCAAGGCAGGATGTTTCGGAGCAGCATCATGCAGTTGAGGGACCGAAACAGAAAAGGCGTAGACGTAGGAATAACAGAGATAATCCTGGTGAAGTTGAGGTTCCCTCTTCGTCGAGCACCATTGGCCCGTCTCAGTCCCCTAATTCTAGACGCTGCAGTGGGAAATCCGACATTACTACCTCAGGTGAGGTCATCCCATCCACTCCGTTTGCTTCTTATGATAAGACGCAACCGATTGCACTAGGTGCATTGTTTAAGAACCAATCGAGTAGCAAGGCGCTTGTTGAAAGTTCGAGCAACAGTACGGGTGGGAAAAAGAGTCGCTTATCTCGTCGGAGCAGGTCTGGGGAGAGGGGGAAGAAAAATACGATTACGAATGATGTGTCCAGTGATATGGAAGTTTCATCTCGGGAATCTCTTGCGAGAGGAAACACTGATAAAAGTACAGAACGGATGAGAAAGAATGTCCTAAGTCCGTGCCAGGATCTAAATACTGATTCTGCAGATGACTTAAAAACCGGTGAGGTGGTTGTAGAAACATATGCAGAATTTCTGAAGGAGGTCGAGAAAGAAGATACAACTATGGAGTTACATCAACCTTCAAAATCTTCCCAACAAGGTCGTACTAGGAATGAGTCCAGTGCTGCCCTTGAATTTAATGAGCCTACTGGTGATGATGATGGCAATGGGTCTGGAGCTGTTCTGGATGAGGTCCCTGCTGCTGGTGATGGGGGGGATGAACTGAGAGGGGATGACGTGGAAGCTGTTAAAAATCCTAAAGAAGTTGAATCTGATGAGGATGCCCTCACTGGTGACATCAAGGTCACACCGTATTTTGCTGAAGAGTCAGACGCTACTGATGACGATGATCTTGACCTTCTACCAAGTCTGGGAGCAACGGACAACATCGGCCAAGATTCCCGAAGTGATGCTGTCGGTGAAGAAAATGTCATTGGTGCTGGCACCACTGAATTTGGCGACGATGTTGAGAATGCAGCTGAAGTTGCAGATGATGTGAGTTTGCAATCGCAGGATAAGAAAAAAGTCAATGGAAACAGAGGCGTTGTTCAGTTGGAAGTTGGATTACAGGACGATGTCAATGCTGATAAACCAGTCAAAACTGCAGCCAATGAGAAACAAGTCACTCCAATCCCACAAAACCAACCTGTTGTCGAAACGAAATCTTCTGCATTGAGTGGATCTAGCTGCAGTGAGGACGATGTGATTCCCAAAACTCCGAATTTCCTTCCGAGATCTTTTAAGAAAAGGTTAACAAAGTCAAATAAATCACCCGACGATGTTAAGATGGAGGATTCTCTTAAACGTGATCCGTTACAGGCAGAAGAACTACCTGCTGCTGCTGCTGCTGAATCTAAAAATTCTAGAAAATCTGGTGGTGCAGTTCATACTGAGCCTCGAACAGCATCAGGAGATGGTCCAGAAAATAAGAGGTTGGGTGTGAAAAAAGAGGAGGTGACCTTGAAACCTCTGAGGGTGACCTCGAATCCTGAGCAGATGACCTCGAATCCTGAGGAGGTGACCTTGAAGAAGATGAAGCGCGACAAATTGAATAAAGCTGCGACGAACGATGAACCAGAGACTGAGAAGGATTATTCCCATATGAATACAGATGAAGCTGTGGCAAAAGTCTACCAGAATTTCTATAGCACTATGTCGGAAATGCCTCTCAAGCGTATCAAAGATGAACCAGTTGGTGAGTAAGTCAGTTTAAAAGATGCCAGTTCTTAAAGAGCGCCACTGGCTCCCCTTGAATCAAGCTCAACGTGCTACTTCATCCATTGTTTCGAAGATCTTCACCTTGGGATGATTCATTGGCTAGCACCTGGATATTACCACCTCACCAGGTCATCATCATCATCATCAGCTCTGGCAAAAGTACTGAACACAAAAAAACATTGTTTTTCTCTTTGTGTTTTCCAGATTCCTGTAGTGATGATTGTAAAGTGGTGAAAGTTGAGGAGGCCGTGGACGATGGGAAAGCAGATGAGACTGATGCAGAGGACGACAGTAGTGACAGCACTGCAGCAGACGATGCCCCCTGCTTGGCTGATGCTGGAGATGAAACCTTAGCAGGTAAAGCATCGTGAGGAAATCAGGCCCGTGTTCATAAAACTATGCTGGGCTCAGTTACTTACTAAAGTGGCCAGTTTGTACAGGCCAATGTACACAAATTAACTAGCAACCAAATAAGCTAACAAGCTTTTATGAATAAAGTCCAGTACCCATATTCATAAAGTGACGTAAGTCTAAGTGTGACACTTATCCTTTGTTCAACACAAAAGATAAGTATCACACTTTGACTTAAGTACGGTATGTTTATGAATATGGACCCTGGACTACTTCTAGGCGCCTCTCCACGTGAGACTTTTCTCACAGAAGTTGGCTTACAATGGGCAATTCACCATTATTTGTTTCGTCACGGCTTATGCTGAGACCAATGACACGAACAACGATTCGTAGTTGAGTTGCCCATAGAGAGCCAACTTACACGAGAAAACTCTCACGTGGAGAGGCGCCTTTACTGCCTGCTTTATTGTTTTACGGCTGTATTTACAGACATAACCACCAAAATGAATGCATCACTCTTTCAGATGCTGTGAGTACACAAGGCAGTACTCGCACCTTGAACTTGACATCTTCCACATCTAGTGAGATTCTGCCAACACAGGTTAGTAAGATCGTCGTCACATGGACTTGCATGGTTTTCAAATTTTCCTACTTCACCTGTGTTGACAATCGTCTACGCCATTGTACTTGTTGAGAGGTTACATCCTGTATTAGACCCCTCAAATTAAAAAGCAACATTTTGTTCACACTCTCAGGTTCGGGAGGAATTGGAGAAGGAGGTCGCTGACATAAGGGCACAACTAGAAGCTAAGAAGGCACTCATGAACAATATGTCTAGTGAGAGGCTGGATGATGTAGGTAAGGGACACTCTGATACGATACCGGTATCGCCATCTTCAAAGTATTCTTCAGTATTCTCTCAGAGTGGTCCTTCACCTCTGGGATCTCTTCTACATAGCGCCTGAGGAAGACCCTGATTGGGGTCGAAAATTTGCGAAATATTCAGAGACGACTTTCCGATTTATTCTGTCATAAGAGTGGTGTAGTAGAAACATCAGCAACTTGCACTTCTGAGGTACTGGGTTCAAACCCCCATTACAAAATTATCCTGAATTTAGGGCTCCCAACCAACGCTCAACTGAAACCACTGTGGAAATGTGTCTGATTTTTACTCAATTGAAATTTGAAACAGATTCAGAGCACTGTCGTCTATTTTCAGATCCTGAAGCTGACCATTGCAGTCTGTTTGCAGATCCTGAAGCTGACCAATCAGATGTCGACAGTGATGACGACCTGTTTGACGGCCCGACTCCTCCACCATCGCCACCCTCACCCACTACAGCGAGGAATCTGGCATCTCTGAATCCCACCCTCGCCGAAGATTTGCAAGTCCTCAATAAATACAGAAGCAGAAAGACTCCTGTGAAATCTAAGAAGAAAACACCAGTAAAACCAAGGGGGAAATTATCCAAGAATTTGATTAAGAATTCAAAAGTGGAAGATCAGATCCGTGAAAATGACGGAGACATTGTAATTCTGGAGACTCCGCAAAAGAAAGTTCGTCGCCGTATCCGCTGTCCTGCCGACGATAGCAGTTCTGATGATGAAAATTATGAAAATTTCATTCGAAAGGAGAAAGAGTCACAGAAAGTTGTTCAAAGTTGGGAGACGTTTGGTCTTGGTGAAAATGGAACTCAAAATCAGGAATCCCAGAATGGGGTGCGGAAAGCCCCTGTTGGTGCAGATATGGGGGGTACCCGGACTGATGATCTGCGAGGACCCAAAAAAGACGTGGCACAGTCGCGAAAGGGTGGGTTGATAATCCCAAGGAAGTGGACGGATGACACACAGTCTCAGCATACATGTAAACAGAGAAAGTCTGGCACCCGAGGTTTTACCCCGGACGTTTCTCATGATCAAAACGACGACGAAGAGGAACTTTCAAAACCGGTGTCAATTTCAAAAGGTATGAGACAGTTGTCACAAGTCGGCTCTCCTAGTGTGATTCCCGATACTTTGGAAAACGGTGCCGAAATCATAGGAAAAGGTTCAACGCAGGAGAAATTGAAAGATGTGAAGTCATGGTTTCAACAAAATCAGTTCGAATCTGTGCCTAGTTCAGCAGAAACTCAGGAGCCAGTGGATTGTATCGTGAATGTGCAAAAGGAGTCCCGGACTCGTAACAGTTTGGAGTTTAAATCCGAGGTTTCTCAATCTGAATTGAGACACAGTCAGATAAGTCGGGTTGGGAAGCTGGACAGTTCACGTACTGATGGTCCTGGGAGTAGATGCTCGCAGATCGCAGAGAGTGGGCTGAGTCGAAGGAATTCTTTTCCAACGGTTACAGAGGACTTTGATTTGGAGAATGGGAGTGGAACCAAAAGTTCTGAAGGTACTAGTGTGAAAAGAAAAAGTTGTGAGGACCAGTTTTTGACTGATGTGAATTGGAATTCTGTTCCATTGGATGACAAAATGGAAAGTTCTTATGGTTCTGAAGGACGTGTGCCAAAAAGAATGCGGCAGACGACATTGGAATTGAGTCCCGTGGTTCGTAAAAGTTATGATAATGGTTCCCAGCGTCTGTTGAAGTCTCCGTCAACCACTCAGTCAGTTTTGCAGGCTGCCAAAAGTAGAGCAGCATCACCTTTTGCAAGAGGTAGGGATGATGTTTCTGAGGAAAAGTTTGTTAGACGTGCTGAACTGCCTCTGTCTCCATCAACCACTCAGTCAGTTTTGCAGGCTGCCAAAAGTAGAGCAGCATCGCCTCTTGCAAGAGGTAGGGATGGTGTTTCTGAGGAAAAGTTTGTTAGACGTGCTGAACTGCCTCTGTCTCCGTCTCCGTCAACCACTCAGTCAGTTTTTCGAGTTGCCAAAAGTAAAGCAGAATCGCCACTTGCCAGGAATAGGGATAGTGTTTCTGAGGAAAAGGTTGATGGTGAACATTCTGTTCTGACTTGTGATAAAGCAGTGCAATCACCAAGGAGTTTTGTTGGTGAAAATGGACACATCGATTCTCAGTTAGATGAAAATGTTTCCTGTCAAGATAAAGTGAAGGCCTCACAAAGGAACATTGAGAGTTCAGGCAGAAGTCAATCCCCAATGGCAGGAGTAACAAGTAAACGTGAATCTTCGCTTTCATGTGCAAAATCAAACGTTTCGGGTGATGGTAACGCCCCGTCGCCAAGGACGATGAGCAACATGAATATTCCAGAGAAGAAACTCCGATCTCCAATTCCGAAAACCGATGCTGGAAATCAGACCACGTGTTCTACTCCTAAATTCGTTAAGCAGATGTCACCTGATCCGGTTGACAAGAATGAACGCAAGAGAAAAATTGACACGCTTGCAAGTGTGGACGTCGTTGACGGCCACCGGAAGCGGGTCGCTGGGCCATCAACAGGGCAGGATCAGAACTCGAAGGCCGTGCAACAAAATGGTAGACAACTTGAAGTTGGTGGCATGTCCCTGGCGGTTTCTTCACCACTGATGGCTAGGAAACCTTTGCCGATGAGGAAAGGACGATCATTTGTTGTGTCTGGATGCGACAACTCGATGAAGGTACATCTCACTCCTGGTCAGACAGGTTCCCATCTTTAGCGCTCCATCCCACGGCGTTTCTGTCCGTACTCTTTGTAGTGGAACGGATGGTAGTGTCGTGGGAATGGATTGGCAAAGACAGAAACAAGTCTAGCCATCTTGTCTAAATTCTCCTTCAAATTTAATAATGACGGTGCTGTACTAGCACCGCACGGCGTCGCTGCGAGCGTTGTGATCAAAATGTCTTTTTTCTAACGTTACATGTATTTCCATTTATTTCTGGCGTGAAAATAACCCGTTTGTGTTGGTCACCCGACAGTAAAACTTTAATACATCATCGTGTAGCAGATGAAATTTTCTTTTAATCTCATTACGTTTTTTTCTTAAAGGAAGAGATACGATGGCGATAATAGCAAAGTTTTTGTGTCATTATTTCTGTAGAAAAATGTACAGGCCATTTTCTCATGACGCAACGTCAACACCTAAAATGACGTCGCTCAGGTCACATCGCTCGCAGCGCCGACCTGTCGGGATAAAAAAATTGCGCCATCCCCATTATGGGAGGGTCCGTGGGTTCAAGTCCGGTAGGAAGCTGTCCTGTTATTATTTCATGCCCTCAAATTATTTCAGGATGTGATGGTGGAATTCATGAGCTCTTTTGACTTTGACTACTTATCAAAATTCTCGGCAGACACTACCCATGTTGTCGTCCAGACAGTCAAAGGTATTTAAATAACGTTTTCCTTTTATGTACAGCTTTATGCAGGGGCCTGTTTCATAAAGTAACTTTAAGCTAATGGTACCATTAACTTAAATGTATTTTCCATTTGAATAATGTTACCATTAGCTTAAAGTCACTTTATGAAACATGCACCAGGAATTCTTGTCCATGATATCATGATGCAACCATGACGTCATGTACTCAATGCATTGCAGTCACACGATGTGCACTACATGAGAAACTTCCATCGCAAAGCAGTTAAAATTTGTTATTTTCATGTTCAAATCGTTGTATGTAGCGTGAGCTTTTGCCTCCATTTTAGATCATCCTTTGGTGTGTGAACGAACACTGAAATACTTCCTTGGTATAGCTGGAAGATGTTGGGTGGTCTCGTTAAACTGGATGATTGAATCGGTCCGGGATGGAATCTGCTTACCAGAGGTTTGTTTCAATCATTTCACGCAACTACTGGTACATTTACAGGTGCAGATCCAAGCGGGGGCGCACCTGTGCACGCTCTCTTTCGGCCAACAAATCTATAAAATCGATCGTGAAATTCTGAAATTTGCAGCAAAATCATTGAAATTCACTGGAGATTTCAATGTTTCTAGCACAGTGCAGCCCATCTTTTCCGAAATTGTGAATCCGCCCCTGATACAGTAATTTAACTCTTTTACATAGTGCTCACTGCCAACCATTTGTAACCTATAGTGCAAGACTAAAAGCCAAAATGGACCATTGCTGAAATAGCTAGAATTAAGAACTGAGCTGAGATCTCAAGAAATGCTCAGCTGAGCTGAACTGAACTGAGTTGAGCTGTAGTTAGGTTTCAAGAAAAGGTCGACTAGAGCTAGGATCTACTGCTGTATCGAGAAATGCTCAGCTGGTGCTGTTGGCAAGCCCGGTAATCTTGGTCTCATCATTCATGCCAACATGTCAGATTATTTTTGTGCCATCCTTTTTCCAGGATGATTATGAGATTCATGGTGACATCACCAATGGTCCGAATCACAACGGTCCATACAAAGCTAGAAATGCTACCAGACTTCTGCTGGATAGATTTGAAATTTTCCTCCATGGACAGTTTCCTGGAATGCCTATGAGTAAGTTCAAATGAAATACCGGTACCGTATGTGTGGTGGTCTAGGAAAACCCGATGGATGTCGCTGAATGATTAACAAGGGCTGTCAGATTGCCTGTGCATTAATCTACTAGGCCTAGCTACTGTTTACATGTTACGTAGTACATGTCAGTTATTGAAATGTGCGGGTTCAGCTAGGCCATTAACACTTTCCACAAATGCGACATCGCTGGGTTTTCCTAGACGCCACACATATCATCGACTTCAGTTCTCTTTACCGTGACCAGCAGCTAAGGTGCCCCTTCAGTTGTGCAGTTGGCTCTTTTATTTGGGCACGTCAGCCATAGAACATTATGGTCAACCAATTGACAGTAAATGGTTCCCCTTTGAGAAATATTTCTATCCACGTAATGTATCGTTATTTTCAGGTGAAACAAAATACATGATTACACTGTTGGGTGCGAGGTTGGTCGACCACCCAAAGGAGTTTACAGACGACAATCCAAGATGTTTTATCATCACTGAACCAGACAAGAAGTTCAAGGAAAAGAATTCTTATAACAGTAAGTTGGTATTTTGTGGACAGTCCTTACAAAATCATTTCCGCTTCTAATAGAGCTGAAAACTGGGACCCATCTTCGGACAAGGCATTACATAGAAATGTACGGTACTGTCCAAAATTGAGAGGTGTCCTGATTACACAGGTATGATTAACTTGAATATTCAAGACAAACTTAAAGAAAATAGCAAAGGGGCTGTTTCACTTTGAATTGAAGGTTCATCAGATTGTGATTTGTGATCCGTGGGAAAACTGAAAGAGCTATGATCTTGCAATTTGCAGGGATAATTCTGTATTTCAGACCAATTCCGATGGTACAACAGCCCCTTTGGGCAAAAAGTGCTACCTCTAATGTTTATACCCTGTTTTATTTTGTCTACTTGTCTGTTTTAGAGTGGAAGCTCAAGTATTCCGCCGACGTTGTCTCGAGGCAGTGGCTGCTGGACAGCGTGGCACAGTACAAGGTGCAGAATCCAAAGGCCTATTCTCTGTGCACGAATATCAAAAGAGAAGTGAAGGAGCTGACTCTGCCAGAGCAGGAGCTGGCAATATGAGTTGATGTCGGGAATACGGAATACTGTATATGTTCCACCAAGCAATCTAATGGGGATCCTAACTATGATAGAGGGCAGCACAGAGTTATCAGGTCCTATATCACAGCTGTTTGAGCCTCCATCGAAAGAACTGATCACCCTCTTGTCATTTACTAACCAATGTTCGAGTAATACTGCGTCATTTTCTGAGACTTATGTAAGAACAAGGCACAGGTCTTGAATTCCTCTACAAATGAGCTCTCAAAAAACAGAAAATTCACAAACGTGATCGAGTTTGTATGAATATATTGTGGATTGGTAGTTATTCAGCTAGGATATTGTATCATTCGTTTTCTACTCCGAGGATTCTTACATGGTGAAATACAGTAGAATCCGTGTAAGTCGTCACTCTCGCGACCAAGCTTTTTGTGACAACTTAGAGTTATGACGACTATCGCATACGTGGCGTAAGTCGTCAAAATGACGACTTACGTGTAAATCGTCATTTTGACGATTTATGATTGTATGTCGGCAAAATGACGGCATAAGATACACAGAGAATCACCTGCGTCTGCGATGGAACAGCAAGACAATCGCAGGGAACCCCTCTCCTGTCCATCAATCTTTCTGCCTAAATTATGGGAAAAAGGACCGTGCTGGGGGTGGAGCTGAACTTACTTGCGACGTCCACCTGCCCGTTGACGAAACCATTATGTCTGACGACTTAGAGACAGGAATTACCTGCAATTTCTGTTACACAGGACCCGTCATTGTACGACGACTTAGGCGATTTGACGACTTATATTTGATGACTTAGGATTCTTGTTTTAATGGCAATAACGTTACAGAAAATCGGGACTTTCGTTTTATCGACGAGTTACAAAAAATCCGACTCAGACGGTGACGACTTACGCGGATTCTACTGTATGTACTTAACTTTTTCTGACGACAATAGCTTCCTCACAAATGATTATTTGGCGAATAGAAGGATAGGAAGTCGTGCACTGATATTTTGTCTAAGAGCTTAGATATACAAAAGAAAGCTATACAAATTTCCTTTGTGTACAAAGTCTGCCATTTGAAATGCAAATGAGCAAGCAATGATGCAACCTTCTTATTGCCTCGTAACGAAGTTAACACCTAAGGAAACACGTAAGACATATTACTTCATAGTCAAGAACCTAAAGAGGTTATGAAACCATTTCGATGGAAGGACTCAAAAGCCTGAAACAGCTGTGATATAATGGATGCCTTTTGTATTGGAAATTGATCATGACCTGAATGTCCCTTTCAATTCAATAGTTTTAACCACTAGTGACACCTATTAAGTAGTGAGTTAGGTTCCTCATTGGAATAATCATCATCAACAAAGATCCTGATTGTTCTGTGTAGATATTCACAATTGGTATATGTGTGACGGTCTAGGAAAATCCGTCAGAAGTTGCTGAATAATCAACAATTGTTTACCTGTTACATAGTAACTTTCAGCTATTGAAATGTGCGGGGTCACCAAGGCCATTAACACTTTACTCAAATGTGATATCCGACAGGTTTTCCTAGACCGCCTCACATATTGCAGTACTTCACAAATGTGAGGCGGTCTGGGAAAACCCGTTGGATGTCGCGTTTGAGGAAAGTGTTTATGGCCCTGGTGAACCTGCCCATTTCAATAGCTGAAATGTACTGCGTAACAGGTCAACAGTAGCAGATCAATGCACAGGCAATCTAACAACCCTTGTTGATCACTCAGTGACTTCCGACGGGTTTTCCTAAACCGCCACACAAATACATGTAGGTCTTCCTGTGTTGCCGCTTTGCCATTTCAGAATAAAGTTTCACCTTGTGAGGTTGTGGCAAATCATTTCTTGAGGTTGCATTTCAAAATTATTGTATAAAAGAGTATGTGCTATTACATATATAGCCAATTATACATGTATTTACCATATATAGACAAATAGGTGAATAATAAACGATAAATGTACTATCTATCCAGTCTTTATACGGGTCTTTAAAAGTCTTCAGAGGGCAAATTTAATACCGGTAACTTTTAATCGTTAATGGCCATTAACTTCAAAATAACAAATTTAAGACCTCTTTTATGTCTTAAATTTGTCATTCTAAATTATATTGATTGCCTGTGAAATCGCCGCGGCGTTTGCCCGCTCTCCGCCTCGCAATCACGCCAGGCCTCAACTGGGACAAGCTTGCTGCCTGAACGATCGTCTTGGAAGGGTGTCTTGGTCTGTCCGCCAGCTTCTGATGTCGCATTAGATTAAACAGACGTGTCATCCCTTCTGTCGATCTTCCTAGCACGAGGCCTCCGAAACGATCTTTCGGTCGACTGGGGAGTGGCTGTCGTGATGAAATAAAACCCCATGGATGGGCTTGATGATCATCTGAGAGAAACCGCACCCACTCCCCCTGGCGCTACCGCTAACGTACCACGTGACCAGGCGTTGGAGGATTTCGGCCTTGATCTTTACCAAATTAGATGTCTTTCGTTTAATATCATTCGTGTAACGAGGTCTAATCTAATTTTAGTGCAACGGATAACCATGGGAAGCTGTTTGGCTTCACGTGTCGGCTAATCAGAAATGCCACCTGCACCAATATAGATTCCAATAAGGGTGGGTACTGCTGGGTTCGTAAGAAGGGTGCTGACGTTGTCGTGTCCGAGAAGCTGTGCATCCTAAATAGTCCAGTGCAAAATGGGCGAAATAAAAGTCCCGTGGGATTTTTGATATGAAATTTGCCGAACTGCCATAGTAGGCCTAATAGGCGATATCGTTTTCGTGTGTGCGGTGGTTGGCGATATGCCCGGAGACACCACAAAATCGAAGCAGTTTGATATTGGGCGATCATCTCTCGCGAGAAGATTTCACCGATCGCTGTCCAGCGCACACCTGGCTTCATGCTGGCGATATCAGCGCCCTCACTTCCCTTCGCCTGGTTTGCTGCTCGCTTTAACTGGTTTTACTCATGCACTCGATGAATCAAGACGAAGCATGAGAAACATGTGCGGCAAATCTCGATGCGGCAGGGGTGACCCGGATACTGACGAGTCGACAGCGTGGTGGGTCAGCCAACCCTACCGCATCGAGATTTGCCGCACATGTGCGCCTAGAGGCTGCGTTTACCAGACATCCGCTATGCGGGATGCGGAAGCGATATGTCATATGCGAAAATGCATCGCATATACCGCTTCCGCATGCCGGCTGTCGGGTAAAC
This sequence comes from Notospermus geniculatus, assembly GCA_002633025.1. Lineage (NCBI taxonomy): Eukaryota > Metazoa > Nemertea > Pilidiophora > Heteronemertea > Lineidae > Notospermus > Notospermus geniculatus. The sequence continues at coordinate 37,793 of NMRB01001346.1, forward strand.
GCATTTCCCGCAGTCCAAACGCCGTTCGTACCAGTGCAATTTGCATTTTCCCGCCAAGTGCGCTAAGCTCTTCGGTGTGAGGGGATGACATAGGGCCTAACATTCCTAACGTCTGCTGAAGGCGATAAACAAAACAAAAAATTCACTCCTTTTTATTTGTTTATTCATAGTTTCACATGCGTACAAACCAGTTTCATTTTCATAAGCAAATTCCACTTGCAACACAATCTGCGTAATATATACAATATTATTTACAATTAGGACCAATGAGTTGTAATATGTTTACACAAAGCATTATCATTGGACGCTATATGAGCATTGTTGATGCGTCGAAATCATGGCTGGGCCTACGAATATCACCATTTTTCATTCCTGATACACGTGGCGACACACCCTGTACATGGTGTAGCCTAGACTGGTCCCCGTTCCGATTAAATCGACTGCAAAACGCCCGGAACGACAGATTTCTCTGAGTCATCGTCTCTCTATCTGCTATAGTATCTACCAAGGACTGTATAACCAGTCGATGGTGGAATTCGCCAAGAACGTGCACTTTACCCCAGCTTACGGCCTTCCGAAATCATCCGAAGCACACTTCGGGTCTCCCATAAAGGCATTCGGGCTACTTCGCTGATTTCCGACACGTCAGTATCCTGTCGTTGGGCGGCCGAGACCTGTCCTCGCAGCGGGCGGCTCGAGGACAGAGTACCAGTCTAGCCCGCCAATACCCCGGGGTGGCGGACGAAGAAACCAGTCTAGTACATGTACATCGTGCAACTGACGTGAATTCTAACTCAGGACGAAAGCGACGATGGATTTACGATACTGATGTCGATATAATGTATATAATGTACAGGAAGACCATTTATTGTGCTTTTTTCACTCTTTATCCTTTCGCTGCCGAGGCCAATTTTTTTCCAAAATGAAAACAAAAGAATAAAGCAAAAAGCTCGAGCTTGTCACGTGAGGAGTTCCGCGGAAGATTACACGATCTTGTATTTTAATGAAAGGGCCTATTTGAAATTGTCAGTGGCGGTGAAAGGGTTAAAGTGTCTTCAGAATTTTTCTCATCGGTGACCATACCATTCATTATACGTTTTCTACTTCTTCTGCCCAAAGTCAACGGTCGTTGCTGGAACTGAACGAGCAGGCGCGGATCCAAGGGGGCGCACCCGCCGCACGCCCCCCCCCCCTTTCGGCCAAAAAATCTTTAAAATCGACCGTGAAATTCTGAAATTTGGAGCAAATCATTGAAATTCACCGCAGATTTCAATGTTTCTAGCAGAGCGCGCTCCCTCTTTCCCGAAATCCTGGATCCGTCCGTCGCCTGACGAGAGCACGTTTCAGTTCAAAATGAGAAGCGGATTGAAAACAACAACAGCATAATCATGTGAAGTACTGATGCTGTCGGCCAATCACCCGGAAGATCATAATTCCAAGGTCACGCTTAATAAAGTATGACTTCGCTCACATCCGCGACCTGATCAGGTTGCGCACCTCAAAAATGACAGCAGCATGACCTGATGGGGTTGTGCCTTCAGGTGTAAAATCATATACTGCTAATTTTTCTCAGGGGGTAATATTAGCATAGGCTAATTTCCGGTCGAACTAGTGATGTGTGCTGTTGCTGTTGACAATTCTCCAGAAAAAATATTCTTTGTGGCCCTCATTTGGCCGCCGTAATTTAGCAACATTTGTCGCTAATGACTGCTTAGTTTTTGGTATTTTGGTTTTATGCCATTTTCTAGAGATTTGCGCGGTCTCGTTGCGAAATCTTGAGAAGGTTCACTGTCATGTTTACCGGGGTGAAATGAGTTATTAAGGGGATTTAAGACGCTGGTGTCGATGAGTCATCAGTAGATTCCTGTCAATCGGCTGTATGTAGAACCTTAAATTTATCTTCCTCAAGAAATCGAACTAAAGTTTTCCTCATGCTCGGCTAGAACCCATTCTCGGCCACCATACAATGAAAAATGGTAATCAAAATGTGTCGAAGTGTTACGAACTCGATAAATTCACCGTATGACCTACATTGTACTACGAAAACAAATGAAATAAACTAACCAAATAACCTGCTACGAAAATCAAATGAAAAGAAAAAACATACAGAACGAATCAAACCCAATGTTCAAAGACTAAATCGAAATGCCGTATCAGTTCATTCTTTACAAACAAAACACTCGGGTATATATACAGGTTTAGAAACGCCAAACGCTCGCCCTACTGTGTCAAGATTACGAAATGTCACGTAAATTCTGAATTTTTCATTTCCCCCTCACCTAACTGATGGAAAAAAATTGTCTATCATAAATACACCAGCAGACCAACCCTCCGTCCAGCACTTGCGCCGTCCATTTGTCACCACACACAATCCCGAATGAATTGATGTGCACAAAATTCCTAACGAAATGATCGTCAGCCGAATTTGCATTTCCGGTCACGTGACACGGAGTCATTCATTGCTGTCTCAAGGTTTTTCTCACATTCCGTGATTTGACCAACCTCTTGCGCATGTCCAGCTTGACTACTTCCGCCGGGTCGTCAATACTAAATTCTATTGGCTCTGCTGTGGAGAGAGTGATTTGACGTCTGGCGGAACATTGACACGAAGCTATAGCCATGTTATCCAATTGACTACTATATCTTGTACACTGTTGATTTCACATACATGTAGAATCCACATCATTTCGTGTGATATTTACTATTTACATTTGTACAGTGCATCAGAAGATAAATGCATACATTTATGATTTCCAAAGCATATCACAATATTTGTCTTTAACTACAAAACTGGACCAGGTCTGACAACAGTCTGAAAGTTCTTCACAAACTCACATCACGATATTTACAAAGCAACGCACTTTCCATTCGGCGGTTTCTGGACAGGCTCCGGTCGGCCACCACCGTCTGCCGAATGCCTCTTCATGCTAAACCGGCGCGGGATTTTTAAACTGTTGTTTAGTCCCTTAAACGACCGTCGAAATTTGCTCTTCTCATTCGGCTCCTTTTTCTCCACGATGTTTAGAGCCTTCGTCAAAAGTTCAGTGAAGAGCGTACAGATATTGATGTTAAACTTGGCGCTGGTTTCCACGTGAGCACAGCTGAGCACCTCGTTCGCATATTTGCTCGCATACTCTTTCGCCACTTTTCGCTGGTTGACTAAATCAGCCTTGTTACCGACGAGCACCATGGGCACCGTCTCTCCGTCTGAAAATATAGAGATGGACAACTATGAATATACGATGACGGCATAATATACACATGTAAGTAGTGAAAAAACATCAGGTTCACCACAATGTCACTTCTGTGCTCAAATAGTGAGTCATCATGAAGGACGAAAGTAGCGGGGAGCGCACCACAGGCGATATCACAAGCGATCTGATCGCCACCGAGCAAAACTGGCCGTTGACGCCAGGTATGCGCTGGAGAGCGATGCGTGGAATCTTCTCACCTTCGATGATCCCCCAGTATCAAAGTATATACCAAAATAGCGCCTAGTCTGCGGTGGCTTCTAGAAGATCGGTGGCGATCGAATCGCTTGATATCGCCCTCCCCTCGCCTGGTGTGCTGGGAGTGCAAGCTTAACCACCCGATACAAGTAGGGTTCGGCAGGGTCTCTGACAGATGGGAAGTAATTTTATAAACAAGGGAAGAAAGTGCGATCAAACAGCGATTCACGTCATAGCACCTTCTTGGTGACACTGTAATATCATCCCTATCAATTAACGAGCATCACATCCGGGTACTCTGAGCAATTTCTCCCGCAGTCCATTATGGCGATTGGGTGTAAAATGTTAACGGCTTCCGCGGATGTAATCACCAGCGATGTGTTTACCGCAGCGTACACGCGACAGGGTCGGGAAACCACGTTCATTGCAAATTTTCCGTATTTCTTCTCAGTCTTCACTGCTCTCGCTCCCTCTGTTCGTGCCGATTGGGGTCAGAGGTCAGATAATTATCAATTATTCTTAATAATTATCATTCAAAGTAAATAATTATCATTCAAAGTACCAATTATTATATCGGGTGATTAAAAAGAACGTTCCGAACTTTAAGGGTTAATAAATTTCTTTGTAATTAACGTATGGCATTGCCACTTGGTTGGGCCCAAGAAACACACAATCTGAGTTAATTCGCCAAATCTCATTTATCTAGCTGGCAAACTTCCTGAATTATGATAAAAAGTATCACTGAAAAAGGCAATATCCAAAGTAAATTGAAAAAAGTCATTTAAAGCTCTTTAAATTTTGGGTTTTGCCCTGGCATGATGTGTCTAGACATCACGAGGAGCAGAAAAACACGCTACACCGGCAACAAGACAGAGACGGGTACCCCCAGACGACATTTGTTTGGCATGTATCATTTGCAGGTGACTTGCACTGTGCTGGATGTTGCATTTTTCAGACAGCGTGATACTTTTTGTCATAATTTACGAAGTTTGCTAGCTGGATGAATGAGATTTAGCAAATTACCTCAATTTGCGTGTTTCTTGGTCCCTGCCAAGTGGTAATGTCATACATTAATTGTAAAGAAATTTATTAACCCTTTAAGTTCGGAACGTTTTTTTAATCACCCGATATAACTGTCGTACATGTAGAATTATGACATAACTATTACATAACATTTAATCGCGTTGCGTCGGTCCGGTTCACATGCCTAACGTGAAGCAAGAACAACTTATTTTTTTGCTTGCGTAAAATTCATCTTCAATATTCACATTGCTTTGTCAGTTCATCACATTTGTGACCGGGTCTGTGAAAACCCGGCCAAAGTCGCTGGGGAGTGACATACATGTAGGCCTTCTTGATCATTACCTGCCCTTTATTGCACAATCGATAAGGCGTTTTTGCCAATAACAGACCGTCGTTTTTTCATTGTGATCAAACTCCCTACATAACCTACTAAGTATTAACCCTGTGGTGTTGAGTGACTTTGGCGGGGTTTTGTCAGACTAAGTCACATTTTTTGCAGATTTCTGTACTTTTGGGAAATGCTATTAAAGTGTTGTTTATTTAAGATGGACCGGTTTTCACATTTAGATTTACTAATAGGTAGAAACATTGACGGAAAAGAATACGATAAAGAAAACAGAAAAATATGTCGTTAATAAGACGTTTCTCCTTACAGAGAACAAAACACTGACAGAATTGGCCATTATTATGAAATAACTTTTTACGCCAGGGAAATGAATGTCAAACGGGCACGTGGCATAAAAACATGTGAGCATCAAAACACACTGACTGTTACACTCTCTGTCAGGAGCAGGTGGACAAAAATACGGGTCGTATTTTAGAACGTTCCTTAACGTTGACCATAAGTCTATTGTAAAACCATCGAGAACAATAGATTAAAAAAAAAGGTGGACCTTCATGTTTAAGGAACGTTCTAAAATACGGCCCGAAGATTGGTTCCAAATATCACCTGTTGGACTCAATACTAATGTAGGTAGGTAGCGCCTGTTGCCCAAAATCACGTGATCGGCCGATAAAAACGTGTTGATTGGTTGAAAAACACTGATTGCTCGTTTGTTAAATGAGAGCGCCAATCAACGCGTTTTTAACGGCTGCTTTTTGGCCAATCACATGATAATGGACGACAGCTGCTGGCGCATTCGTAACAAATCGGGTCTTGCCGTCATTCTTCGGAAGAAATCTGGCACAGTTTAGCAAATTAGCTCTAAGACTTAGAGCTAATTTGCTAAACTGTGCTAAGGTGAGAATGGCGCTGCAGATCATAAATTAGTCCTACTGGCGAGATAGAGAAACAACCCAACAAAATCCTACGCAACTGTTCTGCGGACGTTGTTTGAAGAAAAGCCAGAGGTACAGTACTTTAATGGGTGACCTTTGCTCCAAATCTGCAAACAACCGCAGTCGGAAATGACGTGCAGACGATGCCTGTGATGAAGAGGCAGGAAACACGTCCGTCATCTTATTATAAGATATTTTTAGAAATCTCTTAAAAGCTTTAATAGCTTTTAAGATATAGAACCGAACACAGAGTCATTTCAAACGTGCCTGTTAACAAAATTACCTCCAGTGCATTAAAGGTACATCCGTCTTGTTGCAAACTGCAACAAGAATAAAGACTAGATTGTTTCCTTTTTTGCTATAGACTCTCCTGTTTTTAGCGATGACATTTTGGTTTGATTATAAAGTTCTGATACAGGTGGGAAAATACTTCGCAGACGACAATGATCAACTATAAATGATAACGCGACGATTATTCAGGTTTTTTCGTTTTGCTTTTTTGTTTTTGTTGTTGTTTTTTGTATGAAATGCGAATAAAAACGACTCCATTGTGCAATAACTGTCGTCATTAACAAGGTACCCATGTACTTGTACACACTACTAAACCATAAAATATCACGACAACAATTACATTCTCCAGGTATAATCGAGAAAGTGTATGCGTCATTTCGAATGGCGTATTAAAGCCCCATTTATTTAGTAAGTACCCTAAGGGGTAATACACCTAAATGTTCGTCATCATTAAATAATTTTGCTACTTACTGAGTCGGGTGCTGTGCTTGTACTAGTTGTTGTGTTCACGGAAAAGTTTTAGAGATGGATACGTTTTTTGGGTTGAGTGTCCTTTATTAGTACTGAGCATACTGAAGACGCTTTCAGACCAAACCGGATTTAGGTGTAGCAGAGGACAAACTCCCAGGAATGCAAGTCTGCTAAAATTATGGCAATGTTCGGTCATGGTCCCTTTAGCATATAGCCTAATCACTCGTTGAACAAAACAACCGGACTTAGATTCCTGGGGACCTAAATCCCTGTCACACCACAGCTAAAAAGGAACATTGGTGAAACGACGACACGTCTCTACGAATAAGCACATGGCATATCATGTTGTCTGGTGATTTTGAATTGTACGCCTCGGGGTATCTCTTGTACCATTCAAGTCCGTTGTCCATGGATACCAGCGAGTCACGTCAAAACGGATTGTATCGGGAAATCTCCCGATGATTGACATCAGATAGCTTGTTCTAAAAATAGACGTTTGACGCTGCTCTGATTGGGTACGCACTCTCTCGTGCTTATCCGTGTGAAAATTATGGAAATTTCTATTTCCCAAACCTTCGACAGCAATTAAGGAATGGCTCATCATGTCTGCCTGTAACCCTAATGTGATTTTGACTATCGTGTTTGAATGTTATTAAATCAGGGCGGGTTGTGATAAAAGTGATAGCCCTTGGAATGCAAGTCCGGGTTACAAAAATTTGCTTCTGTAAGTTCATGGTTTCTATAGCCAATAAAACAGGCGAAAGGAATGGTAGCCTACATGTATTTCTAGGGGCAGTATATGCACCAAAGAAGATTATCTTGAACTCAGTTGAGCCACAACTTTTCCATTGTCACATCATGCCCTGGCAAACCTGAACAATTGAAAAGCTGTAGTGGCTCAACCTGAGTTCACGATAATCTTCGTTGGTGCATACGGCCCCTAGGAATGCAAGTACTCGATTGGTCATGGTCTCTATAGCCATATACATGTATCTTCAGTCCCTCGTTGAACCGGTGTGACAGGGATCTAAGTCCCCCTGGTATCTAAGTCCGGTTTTATATTGCATTTTCGGTACAAAAATAAAGTTGTCGTTAACGTTTACGTTTATCGTTTGATTTCTAAACCTCCCTTTTTTCTACGCCTCCCCTGCATCATCAACCTTACTATAGAAATCAAAACGCCAGTTAAACGACTTTACAGCCACAGTAATAAGACATTACGTGTAATGTGATAAATTAATCTTCCCTCCCCTCAGTGTCTGTCGAGTTCTTTTGTCTTGCGCTGAATTGAATTCGAAAGCAACCACCTGCTGATGTCAGCAGATAGCACAGGCGAGTACCGAGTATAAGATTTCAATCAAGGCGGCATATATTGTTGGGGGGGGGGGGGGGACTGGNTGGCCAAAGTGCCGACACACGGCGACGGGTCCTAAACAAACATAGGGCCGTATCCAAAAAGGGTGTTTAAGACTTAGACGCGTGTAATTTTGTCAAAAGCATGGTGGAAGTGTGTGCACTTAGTGAAGTTACGCGCGTCTTAAGGCGGTGACAGACTGGCGCGTAAGCAGCGCGTCGGAAAAGCGTTCAACCAATCAGGTAGGCGGTAACACTGACCGAAACACTTACCAAAGAATCTGATTGGCGGAACGCCTGCAAGACGCGTCGCGTACGCGCCAGCTGTCACGGCTTTAACGAAAAATGTCGTCGTTTTCGTTAATACGTTTTATAACTGTGCCTTTACTTAGGCTAATTATTGTCACAGCAACACCGAACCCCAGTCCGCAAACACTTTTGATGTCACTGCACTGGGTATTTGATTAGCCTCATTCCTCTCACATGAACGTGTCAGCACGCCCGCCGTGTACCCAACGGACCACCGGAAGGGCAGCTAGATCAGATGACGTTCTTAGTGTCCCCAAATAGCCTGACTTGCTTCCCCCTTCGTAATCATCCTGACCCCGATGCTAAAGGACAGCGAGGTGTCATTAGGAAGCAGGTGAAGAGGCCAGATCGCTGTTGACATTCTGTGGTGTATCAGGCGTTGTATTAAGCTTAATAACTCATGATGCGGCGTTGTCAGTCACGGCTTAACTTGGATTAAGACGAGGCAAGCGTTAGCCGACTCAGACAGACGCCACGGGGTGTTCGAAGTCACCACTGCTTTCAGCGTAAGTCGATGCCAAGATTCACCAATTAGTCTACCGTTTTGAATAATAATGACGTAATCCGTGTTACCTTAGCTACAACATTCGCCAACGACGCGGAGCGAATGTCGAAAAATCACACTTCACTGTGAGGCAGCCTACTCGAGGAAGAGTTTCAGTTTTTAACGCACCGAGGATCAGAAAATGTAATCTTTCCTGACGCGAGACAGACGGTAAAAAAACCCGGTCCTCACTGTTTCATGTCGAATTTGAGCCACGGGTTTACATATTCCAAACGAAGCCTTTTTCTCTTCTCCTTTGATATTTGTGTCTTCAAGGCGAGCATGAAATTGACTTCCCTACGAAGCTGGTGAAGTTCACATCAAAGACAGCTATCCTATTGAATCTTTCTTTATCTTTAACCTTTTACAGAGAGATTTCTGTCGTCAGTTAAAATCAAAAGGTTACTCAAAGATTAAAGCAGGACTAATTTTAGCATGTAGCGCAAGCGCGGCCTCCACATTCATTTTTATTAGCTTCGTTTTGTAAGTAACTTGGCAAAATATATTTTTTGATGAATAAAGTTTGCAACAGTTGTATCTATTTTGAATACCCGTCGTTCATTTACATGTAGTTTTTCGACCTTCATTTAAAAGTCCCAAATAAATGGCTTCATTTTGGTAAGTAAACACCACTTAGAGAGTCCACTGAAGAACCGAATTCAAAATGGGTTTAGCAGTAACTAAGTGGAATTCTGATTTTGTATGGTCCTTCACTCACTTTTAAGAAGGCTTGACGCAAAAGATTAGAAGAAACCTCGCACTGATTTTTTTAGGTTGTCCGAACCACTCCTATAATTTGCCCCATGGCATTCTGGCTTATCGTCGGTGCTGCCCGTACTGTGGGCTCGGATCACTTTTGCATCTGATCTGTAACGGCAGAAGTTTTTGGATGGCTCCATGGACAAGTAACGTTAGGTAATATTTTTACCATGATTTTGAGTGTTTTCAGAATGATTCATTTTTATTAGCTTCGTTTTGTAAGTAACTTGGCAAAATATATTTTTTGATGAATAAAGTTTGCAACAGTTGTATCTATTTTGAATACCCGTCGTTCATTTACGTGTAGTTTTTCGACCTTCATTTAAAAGTCCCAAATAAATGGCTTCATTTTGATAAGTAAACACCACTTAGAGTCCACTGAAGAACCGAATTCAAAATGGGTTTAGCAGCAACTAAGTGGAATTCTGATTTTGTATGGTCCTCCACTCACTTTTAAGAAGGCTTGACGCAAAAGATTAGAAGAAACCTCGCACTGATTTTTTTAGGTCGTCCGGGACACTCCTATAATTTGCCCCATGGCATTCTGGCTTATCGTCGGTGTTGCCCGTACTGTGGGCTCGGATCACTTTTGCATCTGATCTGTAACGGCAGAAGTTTTTGGATGGCTCCATGGACAAGTAACGTTAGGTAATATTTTTACCATGATTTTGAGTGTTTTCAGAATGGACATCATCCCCCCCCCCCCCTCCATGCCATCCTAAACATGGATCCGCCCAACCTTCCATTCCTTATAAAGTATTTTCCACGTGAGCTAAAAAAAAGTTTAGATTGGTCTCAACATTAACCAAAATTCTGCTAATCTTAGATCAACACACTGCAAATATTGGATCGGATTCTGAGAATGCATCAGCTGAAAAAAGATCGAAAAAGGAACTACAAGAGAGAATGTCGAGTCATTTCGCCGCTGGAAAGTATAGATTCGTAATATGAGAATGTTGTGTTGTAAAGATCGGATAATCTTTTTTTCTGATCCCCGTAGGGTTTCTCTGAGGAAGACACAAAAGGCTTCACGGAGGACCTCGCTTGGTGGATGGTATGACGGTAATAAGTTCGGAGTTCAATGGGAGGCTCGTAATATGAGCGAAATAGCTACTCGATTGGGAAATGGATGGATGGATGGCGAAAAACGAAATATCATGGTTGAGTACTGACACGAATACATGTCGGCGCTGAATTTATATAAAGGTGCCCGTGTTCAAGTGAAACAGAGTTCTGAAAATGGGACTTCTTGGCGCCGAGATGTAGACGAAATCAGTATATCGATATATCAACAGGTCGGTGTAAAGTTTTTCAGTGAGGCCAGTGTGCCAGTGTGACATTACAACAGACTGACGGAATGAAAGGCGCGACTTGACAATGAGCGACACACAGAGAAACAGTGAGTCTGTTTCCCAGTGTGTTCCTACAAATGGGCGTCACACAGAAAATGGCCACAATGAAAAACATTAGACCGGATCGACTTCCGAACATGCGCAGTGGACGTCACGCGTTCGTCTCCCCAAGAAACGAAACCAAACACGAGGATGTTTTCTTCCGTAGCAGCATGAACGTCATGTTTTCGTAATGTCGCCTGCCTAAGTTATAATTTCTCCCAACCTCCCATCGCGCCCAATTACCTCTGTCCAACAGACTAATGCTGATAGCTTATATAATTATATCACCAGCTACTGAGTTTCTATTCGTGTCTTCGCAAATCTCATTATTACGAGTCACGCCATCCTCTCCCCGAGAGAAAATCGTCGCAATCCCGAAAATGTCAATAAAGACTTAATGTGTAGATAAATCCAAAAGGTAGTTGTGTACTCGACCGCTCCACTCTGAATGCCGAGATTTTTGCTTTTGATTACCCTTGTCATTTGCGGTGATCAGAAAACCGCATTACTCCATGATTACGTCGTTTATCATTTCCGCCGTTGTATACGTCAGGTGTGATGGACGACGTACATGTAAGTGTCGTTTATGAGATTTTCTGGTCATTGCAAAGGACATGCATAAAAATCTCTAACTCTGAATAATGGAATGGAACCAGGTGTGACAGGAATCAAAGTCCCCCTGGAATCAAAGTCCGGTTTTATTGTTCAGCGAGGTATTAGAATATATGGCTATAGGCCTATAGGGTCGTATTCATAAAGCGGTTCTATCGTTAAAACCATCTTAGACTGGTTCCAAGTGTACATCACATGTACAGTTGGAACCGGACTAAAACAGTTCTAACGATAGAACCGCTTCATGAATATGACCCTATGGGTCGTATTCATAAAGCGATTCTACATGTATCTTTAGAACCGTCTTAGGCCGGTTCCAAGTATCGTCAACCACTGTACTTGGAACCGGCCTAAGACGGTTCTAACGATAGAACCGCTTTATGAATACGACCTGAGTTGTTTAGTGTGGGCGGGGCTTCATCCGCCGCCAGGAAAATGGTGGTCGTGTAGCCAGCAGCACACCAGGCGATATCGCGAGCGATCCGGGCCGACTGCACAGAAAGTCCGATAGTGCTACCGGCGCCTATCAGCAGTTTGTTATAACGCATTTTCCCATTAACTAAGCCGCCGATAGGCACCGAAAGCACTATCGGACTTTCTGTGCGGTCGGCCCTGATCGCCACAGATCTTCTCGCCGCCAGCCACTAGGCGATATCAGCTTTGGTACTGTTTGATATTGGGTGATCATCGCTAAGAAGATTCTACGCATCGCTATCCAGCGCACACCTGGCGTCAACAGCCTATTTTGCTCGGCGGCGTCGAGATCGCTTGCGATATCGCCTGGTGTGCTGCTGATTTTAGTAATGTATATAATTATGTCTACAATGGCCTTAACATACCTTTCATTTTACTGATAAGATTGCCTATTTTCATTGCTTCATGGAAAGATTCCTCGCTGTTTATTAGAGAAGACTTGTCGAGGGCCCCGATCGCCTATTATTTTCCCGCGCGCAAAATAAATCTGCCGTAGAAAAGGACCTTTGCGGGTCGACTGTATTGTTTGATATTGGGTGATCATCGCTGGCGAGAAGATTCCACGCATCGCTATCCAGCGCACATTTAGCGTCAACAGCCAATTTTGCTCGGCGGCGTCGAGATCGCTTGCGATATCGCCTGGTGTGCTACTGATTTTAGTAATGTATTATGTCTACAATGGCCTTAACATACCTTTCATTTTACTGATAAGATTGCCTATTTTCATTGCTTCATGGAAAGATTCCTCGCTGTTTATTGAATAGACGATGACGAAGGCTTGGCCAGATCGTATGCTGAGGTCCCTCATGGCGGGAAATTGGTGTGTGCCAGCAGTATCGAGGATTTCAACCGTGTGGAAGATGCCATCTGAAATAGAAACACAACGGGTATTTGTCACAGGTGTAACATCTGTGAGTGTTTCTGCAGCTCAGTGTTCCCCAACAATAGACGGGGCCTAGAATGGTTATTGTTGGGTTAGTTGCCGCTTAATCCGTCAGGAGGGAAACAATAAGAAAAACACCGAAATACGGGGAACACTGATCGACGTTACACCGGGTGTCGAGAAACAGGCTTGATGGGATGACGCGACAGTACAAGCTGAAGTGGCAAGAAAAAACTCCCCAATAACACACGCATAACACTTATACAATCCACAACAAGTTCTGTCTGGGGCTGAATTGGAGCTTCGAAAATTCCAATAAAATCAATTATTTCGCAAACTACTTAAGATCCCCAGGATATCCTGTAGATAAACAAAGTGTTGATCAATAGACTGCATTCACATCCAGACTTTTCGTTTTCAATCATGGAACTGTGTATAGGCTACATTTCGGGCTTGGTAGAGGGACTGAGTACAAACTGCTCGAAAAAGGGCGAATACTTTCGTGATTCGAAATTCAAGGTTCAAGATTGCTTGACTGTATTTTTATTTCTTGTTCCATTCATTCATTCAACCAATTTTTACGATGGTTTTCACGAAATCCAACTTTTTGACCACTCTTGGTCCACATCTGTCTTTTCCCCAAAAATATGAAACATCACCACTCGTGTCGCTTGTTGACAAGATATTCACGGGGCTGACTTGTTCTGGCTCTGCATCGAATCATGGAATATCTGTAGAAATGGGGACATGGCAGAAAGTATAGCAGCCAAAATGCCACGGAATTCATTAGTCTGAACCATTTTAAAACAGGTTGAAAAGGAGACAGTAAGAGAGACCAGGGCCCGGTTGCACAAAGAATATTAAGTCCCCACAGTATTGAATATTGAATTTTGCGATATTTTCAAAATGTTAGGAGAGAGCACAAAGAGGTCTCATAGCCTTGTGAAGGTCCCCAAAATGCTTGTCTGATACGTACTTCAGAGAATCAAGGCCTAGTTTTCAGCACACATTAGAAAAAACGACAGGGAGAGCTCTAATGTATTCAGATGGAGCGCAGTACATTTTACACTACGNGTATTTTGAAAAAAGACGATATCTTAGCCTTTACAAATGATATTTATTTTGCTTAAAGCGGGTGATCCACTGTCGCGATTTTGGCTTGAGGCGCGGTTGCGTTCCCTTGCGGTTACCTTATAAGGACTTCCGATTGCCATATAAGGCGATCGCAAGGGACCGCAACCCCGTCTCAAGCCCAAATCGCGACAGTGGATCACCCGCTTAAGTGGCTATGTATGTTATCATAGGTGGGCTTTCTTTTTGGCGCATTGCCAAATTGATGAAAGGTCAAGGTCATTTACAAAGGTCAAGGTTATATCCAATTAACTACACGTATGGGCAATCGTTTGTGACACTGGTCGTTATGCTGATGTCTGGTCGCACCTACGATTGCCTGCGCCACGAGTGAAGAAATCACGTGAAGAAATCACGGTCAGGTCTTGCAAAAGTCAAAATGTGAACGCTCTGAGCGTTCACATTTTGACGTTTGCAACCGACCTGACCGTGATTTCTTCACCTGATGCCGTCGGTTCCATCGACATCGTGGAACAGGCGGCATCTGCGCCTTGGGATTCATGATCTTGATCGGATCAGTGACTGATGCCGGTCGTCGCAGGTGAGACGTAACTGCAGTCACATCACACCATACCGGCGACTGATTTTTTCCGCGCGGTCGTGCCTCAGACGCAAAGTGATCCGGAAAAATCAGTCGGCGCCTGTTCTGTGCTGTCGCAAGGTCGACATGACATCAGCATGAGCGGTTAGGAACCAAACACTGGCGAATTGTCCACACATTTTGAAGGTTATATAACCCAATTGCTTCATTCGAGCTGGCCGAGAATCACTAATTTGATCCGTTTACCCAGCAAGCTGCACGGTAGATTCCCCATTCGGAACGACCTGAGGCGAACTGCTTATCTATCCACTGGGCGGCGCATTTCACCTCGGACACAAGTCCAAGGCAGCCATTGTTTATCAACTAAACCCACGTGACCGACTGTGGGACTATTTTCGCCGAATTTTGGCCTGCTACGATATCCAACCTTATTTCCTGGATAAGTTGAGGCATATTATATATAATGCGACTTACCGATATCTCTCCCAATCTGCCAATTATTGATCAATAACGGAACGTTTTTGTGTGACCTATTTCGTTCATGCGCAGGGTGTGATGAGGCGACCGCATCCATACCCACAGAAACTCAAGGCAATCACTGCGCATTCAAGATGGCTCCCTTGGAATTGTGTCCGAAGGGAAATGCGAGTGTCTACGGAAATTGCCGAGAGTTGCCTTCGGAAGTTCCGAAAAAATGTAGATTCCCCAATCGGACAGCTAACGCCGTCTATTGGTGAAACTGTGAGGCTAGCATCAAGTGAAGAAAAGAACTGAGCGCGGGTCAAACTGCGGAGGGAGTTTTGTGGTTTTTGGCAGTTCTTTCACAAATCGCAGTTTGTGTTTACGAGTCGTAAACCTGCCGTGAACTATAATAGTCGTACGGCAGTGACTTGATGTTGAAGCTGATCCATCGAAAAAAATACGTCTGCTCTGCTCTATTGCCTCCTTTATTATGAGATACGACAGAAGAAATGTCAGAATGACTCATTTTTGAGAGGGTGGGGCCATCGGGACCCACTAACATGCAGACGTTGTACACAAGTCAACAGTTTTCAAGTCGACGATATTTCAGAATTGAAGGCCTAATAAAAATATTCATCGATATTCCTTAAATTATAGTGAGGTTTCGCAAATCTGACGAAAAACGAAGTACGAAATACGAAATTCAACTTCATTTCCAGGACCTAATATACTCTAACCTCTTAGATGTAAGACCGGTTCATTAACTTGGTTCAAGACCGCCTCCAATTATTATGCAGTAAAAAGGGAACATGCATTGCTCTCTGATTGGCCAGATATTCTGTTGGCCAAGTCATGAACTTCTGCTTGCTCATTCAAGACATATTGTTTGGGTTGACGTCGCTCTTTTATAGGAAAATGGGGTTTCTGATACAAGAAATTTGAAGAAACTGACCACAGTTGTGACCTTGATGGCACATCTTACGTCACCAAGTTGTACAATTACCAATGACACGACAATGGGGTGCAGGAGATGGTGGTACGCATTAAAGTTTCATCGCGATACGTGGCGTATTTTTTGAGTTATCCTGCCGAAACCACAGATTGGACGGAGAGAGAGATCGAGAGATCGAGAGAGAGATATCCAGTGAAACCAATGAAGACCGCCACCTTGTGAGGTGGTGGCGGTCTTAATTAAAAGACGATTGTGCATCTCGAATAGTTTATTCAGTTGAAAAAGAGTTTGAAATTAGCAGTTCTTATTTCAATCAACCATGACATAAAAAGTAGATAAATACACTAAATATTCATACAGTTCAGTTACATCTTTGTACATTATTGTGTGTACCAGGAGTATTCAGAATAACACAACATAAAGTCAGGTGTTGCCAAAACATATTTGACTCGCACACCTGTTGTTCTGAATTCCTTTTTGTACAGGTGTAACATCTCTGAGTGTTTCTGTAGCTCTGTGTTCCCCAACAACAGACGCGGCCTAGAATGGTTATTGTTTGGGTTAGTTGCCGTTTAATCCGTCAGGAGGGAAACAATAATAAAAACACCGAAATACGGGGAACACTGATCGACGTTACACCGGCACTCGCTTAGTGAGACTCGGAAGAAAGACCAAACTCTATAATTTTGTATCCAAAGACGAGGATGAACCTTTGGCAAGAATTTCCGAGTGAACCACGAGTTGCCCACGACCAGTGCCCTCTATCGGCGGTGGTGGAGACTAATTAGCCTACTGTCAATTTGTGACAGGTATCAGTGGATGCAAAGTCCGGGCCCTATTCTACTGCCCGATCAACCTGTAGTTTTCATTTGTGAAGCATTATGTCACTAACCCTCACCAACTCCTTTATCAAAGTCGTGCGGACATACATCTCTAGGACATTGATCCCTGTCACACCGGTTCCTGCTTACAGCTTTGTCGCGCTGTAGAAATCATCAAAATAAAGCACAATTTACGTATTCCAAATCTCGAGAGGTGTACAACCCGTCACAGCGCCTCCTAGTGGCAGTAATTCTGCGGGTTCAACATTGAATGGTTACCATGACGTATTGTTGGCGGGATACTATCGAGGTTCTCCATGTGACGTCACATTTCCATGACGACACGATGTCGCCATATTGGTCGTCAAAATGTCAAGCAGCGCATCATGAACACATCGTCAACACAGAGATCGTGACGTCAAAATGTCATGATGTGACGATTTTGACGTCGTTGCCTATGGGCGGTTATGTCCGCATAAATTAGACGTGCACAAAACGTATTTGTAAGTGTAAAAGAGATGATTTTGTGCCAAAACAGATATTTCTGTGTAAAAACAGACATACAAAACGTACAAAACGTGATTATTTTCGGCTAAACATGTGTGTATTCCCAAAACGAATATATTTCTTGCAAAACAGATGTAAGTTTGTCGATAAACACGAAAGTTTTACCCGATTTTTATATTTTCTCATAATTTCTCCCAACCTCCCATCGCGCCCAATTACCTCTGTCCAACAGACTAATGCTGATAGCTTATATAATTATATCACCAGCTACTGAGTTCTATTCGTGTCTTCGCAAATCTCATTATTACGAGTCACGCCATCCTCTCCCCGAGAGAAAATCGTCGCAATCCCGAAAATGTCAATAAAGACTTAATGTGTAGATAAATGCAAAAAGGTAGGTGTGTACTCGACCGCTCCACTCTGAATGCCGAGATTTTTGCTTTTGATTACCCTTGTCATTTGCGGTAATCAGAAAACCGCATTACTCCATGACGGTCGTTTATCATTTCCGCCGTTGTATACGTCAGGTGTGATGGACGACGTACATGTAAGTGTCGTTTATGAGATTTTCTGGTCATTGCAAAGGACATGCATAAAAATCTCTACTCTGAATAATGGAATGGAACCAGGTGTGACAGGAATCAAAGTCCCCCTGGAATCAAAGTCCGGTTTTATTGTTCAGCGAGGGATTAGAATGTATGGCTATAGATAGAGACCATGACCATTCGAATATAACCTTACAATAGCGGGCTATTGTTCGGCGGACTTGCATTCCTATAGGACGTTGATTCCTGTCACACCGGTATAGAGTAGCTCCTTGCACACTAGAGACTCGATGCTTCGCCATGAGTTGTTTAGTGTGGGCGGGGCTTCATCCGCCGCCAGGAAAATGGTGGTCGTATAGCCAGCAGCACACCAGGCGATATCGCGAGCGATCTGGGCCGACTGCACAGAAAGTCCGATAGGTATGAACAGCGCCACGACGTGTCAGCCGCGGTATTTGGCGGTACTAACTGCTAAATCACTGAACGAAAGCGAGGCAGAGACGAAGGCGTAGCAGACGCTATAAAACAATCACTACATGTAATTACGCACGATTAGTAAGACGTTTGAAGGTGGCGTGATGTTTACATGTTGATGGATGTTTCTCTACGAAAGTTGCCGAAAATTTCATCGAAATCGGTTCAGTTTTGGCCGAGTTATCGATCGAAAGGTAACCTTGTGTTTTCGAAAACAGGCGTTCTTCAAAGTGCGTACACTTTCTTGGAATAGTATTTTGAAACTTCTGCTTAGGTCATTCGGGTTGTTATAACATAGAAGAATCCACATGCGAAGCGTGGTTTTATGCACGCATGTCTGAGGGGTTGAAAATCACCCCGAAACACAACCACATTTTCAAGAAATCTCNGCCTTAACATACCTTTCATTTTACTGATAAGATTGCCTATTTTCATTGCTTCATGGAAAGATTCCTCGCTGTTTATTGAATAGACGATGACGAAGGCTTGGCCAGATCGTATGCTGAGGTCCCTCATGGCGGGAAATTGGTGTGTGCCAGCAGTATCGAGGATTTCAACCGTGTGGAAGATGCCATCTGAAATAGAAACACAACGGGTATTTGTCACAGGTGTAACATCTGTGAGTGTTTCTGCAGCTCAGTGTTCCCCAACAATAGACGGGGCCTAGAATGGTTATTGTTGGGTTAGTTGCCGCTTAATCCGTCAGGAGGGAAACAATAAGAAAAACACCGAAATACGGGGAACACTGATCGACGTTACACCGGGTGTCGAGAAACAGGCTTGATGGGATGACGCGACAGTACAAGCTGAAGTGGCAAGAAAAAACTCCCCAATAACACACGCATAACACTTATACAATCCACAACAAGTTCTGTCTGGGGCTGAATTGGAGCTTCGAAAATTCCAATAAAATCAATTATTTCGCAAACTACTTAAGATCCCCAGGATATCCTGTAGATAAACAAAGTGTTGATCAATAGACTGCATTCACATCCAGAGTTTTCGTTTTCAATCATAGAACTGTGTATACATTTCGGGCTTGGTATAGAGGGACTGAGTACAAACTGCTCGAAAAAGGGCGAATACTTTCATGATTCGAAATTCAAGGTTCAAGATTGCTTGACTGTATTTTTGTTTCTTGTTCCATTCATTCAACCAGTTTTACGATGGTTTTCACAAAATCCAACTTTTTCACTACTCTTGGTCCACATCTGTCTTTTTCCCAAAAATATGCAACATCATTCGTGTTGATTGTTGACAGGATATTCACGGGGCTGACTTGTTCTGGCTCTGCGTCGAATCATGGAATCTATATGATAATGCTGGAAGTCGGCTCAGTAAAGTCGCACTTAGAAGCTTTGTTTTGCCTCGAAATTCACCATGATGATGGAGGACACCATATCCTGATGCAAGGGAGGGTTGAATTTGCGAAGAGAACTTGGTTGTGGTCGCAGTTTACTTTTTTTAGCAATGTTGTTCGATTGCTTTCTAAATTCTCCCTACCACACCCCATTGGGTGCACCAACTCCAGCCGGGCCATTCATTCCAACCCCGGCCAAACTCTCAATCGCCGATTGCCATGGGCAATTGCTAGTATCTGTATGTATAAAGCTTTAGGTTGTCTGCGCGCAGAAATGGGGCATGGCAGGAAGTATAGCAGCCAAAATGCCAGGGAAGTCATTAGTCTGAACCATTTTAAAACAGGTTGAAAAGGAGAAAGTTAGAGAGACCAGCACATTTGCAGTCTGAGTACGTTTCCAGAATTCTCTCTAAGCTTCCCAGATCCAATTAAATTCTAACGGAGATCTTCCCCAATGTTTCTATTCCTAGCCGTGCGTTACTGCAGGTCCGATAGTTGCTTTGTGTCCGTGTAATGCGACGCTATCTTTTCAAATGGAACCCGTCGATCGAGTGCCTTTCATCTTCAACGAGATCGTATGGAAAATGTTAAAAGCACCAAAGGACAGAAATAGCTGACAAAATATCCAACTTTTCTTTGTCAATCTTCAGTTTACCAAGGTATTACACGATGTTTAGTTTCACCTTGTACACGTCGTGCATTTTCAAATGCCACAAAGCAAAATACACACGGCTTTTCAGTCTAGTCGAGCTGAAACGCACGTCAAATGGAACAGCAATCCGAGTATACTATCCAACGTACATTAGCGACGGAAGCAGTGGGTATTTCCGTAACGTTCCCTGTAGAGCAAGCGAAATGTACTGTTTTTATACATGCACTGTAAACAACGTGAAATTTGGCCAACTAAGGGTGAACTTGTAAGTCGGAGATGTACAAGCAACTTTCGAGCGAGAAGTACATCTACTTGTATTTTTTTGCCAACATCAGATACAGTATTTGTTCATCACAGGCGTATTTTGTTTCAAAGTAGACCCAGTCAGACATGTTGACGTTGTTTGTTATGGCCTACGGAAGTTTGTTTTCTCAAAAGAATCAAAAAGGATGGGATAAACAATGTTTTTATCATGCCAAAGAGGTAATGCGTCTTATTCCAAATAGCAAATTCGACATTTCTACTTAATTGGACGAAATTTGTAACATTTCAAAAAATTTATTTGCTAGTACACAGCGCGGCCAAACCTGCCGAGATTGCATACTTCACTACTTATTCCATCCTCTACCACTGATGGCAGCAGCTAACAGCCATACTGTAGAAATTCTATGAGGTCGCACATGTGTTCACTGCCAAAGTTAACGCCCCAGCAGCGGTGGCGTCGACGTGCGGCGAATCGCGGAACTGACGCAGGCTGGCATGACGTTACATGTACATATGTACGTCGTCTTTTTTTGCACTGTGGATACTAGTATTTGGTTTCTCCACAATCACGATTTTCCTAACTGTTGCGTTTTTTCTGGGACACCCTGTAGAATGTTTCTAAACCACAAAGTTAACTGAGTACGGATCTAGCCATGGCAATACTTTGAACAAGCCATCGATCAGCTACCCACATTACGTTACGTTACAAAATCTCCAGTGGTGGGATTTTTGTAACATTATTTTTCAGCAATGAGAGACTTTGTAACGTTACAAAATCTCTCCAGTGGTGAGATTTGTAACATTATTTTTAGCAATGAGAAAAATCTCTCATTGCTGAAAAATATGTAATGTTACAAAATCTCTCCGCCAGTGGTGAGATTTTGTAACGTTACAAAATCTCTCCAGTGGTGAGATTTTGTAACATTATTTTTCAGCAATCAGTGATTTTGTAACGCTACAAAATCTCTCCAGTGGTGAGATTTTGCAACGTTACAAAATCTCACCACTGGAGAGATTTTGTAACGTTACAAAATCTCTCCAGTGGTGAGATTTTGTAACATTATTTTTGTGAGATTTTGTAACGTTACAAAATCTCTCCAGTGGTAAGATTTTGTAACATTATTTTTCAGCAATGAGAGATTTTGTAACGTTACAAAATCTCTCCAGTGGTGAGATTTTGTAACGTTATAAAATCTCTCCAGTGGTGAGATTTTGCAACGTTACAAAATCTCACCACTGGAGAGATTTTGTAACAAAACTGGTGAATTATTTTCAGGTCACAAACCACCAACACAAACGCCATCAGAAATGGCCGCTAGGTGGCCGGGCTCATAAGCGGCCCATACATGTACACGATCAATAGTATTGCACAATGGCACAAATCTTTGTGATCATTTCAATGTTGAATTTTGCCACATTTTTGTGGGTGACCAATTTTGAAACACACCCTGCTCCCTCCCGTAACGGATTACGCACACGCAATACGCACATACATGGACAACCTGCTTGAGCATCGCTCCCAAGTTCGCACGCCTCCTGGGCCCATGTTCCCGACGCCGTCGTTAGGTTAACGATGTCGTTACGCTATGCCAGTTTTAACGACATCGTTAACCTAACGATGGCTTCGAGAACATGGCTCCTGAGTTCTTCAGGATGGTCTTTTGTAGGCGTATAATTCGTTGATGGATGAAGGTGTGCGGCTGTGGAAACCATGCCCCTAGAATGAAATTTCTGCAATGGGATCAGTTTATTCCCTGGATGCATTCCCCTGGGAGAATATAATGTATCACCTGATCACACCTGATCGACAAGGGAGAGGAGTGCCGACTACGCCACGGGATGATCACTTTGTTGTCATGGAGGATTGGGACATAATGAAAGTCGATATTATATATCAGGTTTCCATCATTTTACCAACAAATACTTCCATTATACATGTATTTACGTTTGTTAAGTACGGTTAAAGAAATGTTCGCTTTTTCAATCAGGGCAATATTCACCATGAGTACGCCAAGTGCCTAGATGTAATCATTTGGATAACAGACCAATTTATAAGGACGTTTCAAGCCCAGAAAAATGAGCATAACAGCATCGTGGAAAGACAGAGGTATATACAAGTCATGTTGGTATGGAAACCGTTCGTCAAGGGACCGTATTTTTGTACAAGGGTAGCCAATCCAGGCACTGGAAAATAGACCGGGTGTTGAAGTATGCGCTCGTCGCATTTCAAAGCTTTGTGGTACGTCCCTGTACAGAAGTGAAATGTTTTGTAAAAGTACACACACAACTTTCGATCATTCCTCAAAACTTTGTCTTTGACACCGACGTGGTATTTTGTTCCTTCGTAAGCGCGGTTTGAAAGAGGCGAATCACTTGAAAGGCTTCCTGATTTCTTGTAGCTTCTGCATACGTGTGCCGTTGAAGCACATAACTTCGTAAAAAGGTGAATCAAAAGTAACGGTGTGGGTTGATTATGACTCTGAACGTAAGGAGAATACAGATTTGACATTTGAAAGGATTGATTTCTAAGAAGTCGGCGTTTGAGTTAGTCCCACGATCCTTTGTGTGAGGTGTCAACAACGATGACAAAAAGTTTGCAAAGGAGTGGGAAATTCTGGAATCTGACGATTGCTTCGTAATCAGAATATCTGGTTCACTGCATGTTGTATGCCAACGTACTACGCAGACGATTGCCATGTTTATGTGTGCCTATGTGTGTATTGTACTGAACTGACTCTTGTGCAGATGACCAGTCAGGGTCCCAGCAGTCCCATTCTTCGAGAAGGCCTATTGCGCCGGCGGGTGTGACAGGAATCTAAGTCCCCTTGGAATCAAAGTCCGGTTCTTCTCATTGCCAACGACGGAGTAGGATAGGCCCGTTTGGCTATGAAAACCAAGACCATTCGATTAAACCTTACAACACGGGCTGTTGTGTCATGTGACTCGAACTTGCATTCCTAAGACTACCGTTTCTTTCACTCCGTTCTTTCACCCGGTAGGCCATCCCCCTTCACACGATTGCTGCGGATTCCAGTGTGGTCATGGTCTCACAGCACAGTTTCGCGAGCTCCCTATTACGTCACTGTCAGTGTTTTCTCCAACGCCCAGCCATACTCCACGCAGCGTTGAAATTTTTTGATACTTGGATGAAAATTTTAACACTGCCATTGACGCTAGATCGCCATCTTGAAAACCTTGACGTCATCGCCGGCCGGCTGGTCTATCACGTGACACGATCTTCTGTTTCAAAATGGTATTATTCGCAGAAAACAGTATTTATCTTGTCGAAAATGAAACAGAATAACTTTATTATTACTTTATATCTACTCCACCGATGTTTGTATCACTCTATACCTTTATACACCCATCTTCAACGATCTATATTGTAAGCGTAGAAAACGAGTGATGAGGTGACCGCTTAACAATCAGTAGAATTTCTACTGTTCGCTCCGCGCTCGCACTACTTTCCAAGATGGAAACCTAGCGCCGCTACTAGTGGTGATATGATTGACGTCATTGCACATATCGCCACCTAGCGTCAAGTTTGACGCCCAGCTAGATGCTGAAAAACCTCACTGATTCGATCAAGTTCGCAAATTGGTACGTCGGAAAAGTTACTTAACCACGGAAAGCGATGATTACCACCTAATAGTCATTAATGTATAACCAATCCCACATTCTCACGCCGATAACGGAAGCATTGATTTAGTGGGTTCCTCGCCAGCTGACGTCATTGTGACGTCAGCTGATAGGTTTCCATGGATATAAAAAATAGCCGAGTATACTCCATCAACCAACCGACAATCCTTTTGACTTATTCATGAAATCAACAAGTATCGGTATCGGTCTATTTTTACTACGACTCATTGTCTAGTGTTTGTTATGGCTATATTCGTCGTATCTTTTACCCAAATATAGAACAAAAAGGCACTCAATCATTATCAGAAGTGATGGCATCAGATAATGTTGTTGATACTGGGAATGGCCACGAAATTAGTTTCGTGGTCTTGTGTAGAACAGAAGCCCAGAATCTCAATATCTGACGACGCCATTTGCAGTAGGACTTCATGAAAAGTCAAATTTGATTGGTCGCGAGATAGCCTTATTCTGATTGGTCGACGATTTCCTGGAACTCGAATAAATTCGAACTCCGGCGGTTTCGAATATGAAATTCGAAAATCTAAAGAGCCCTGGGCTTTCGTAGTTTTGGTTGAAAATCACAGGTGGATTCCTAGCTTCAGTGTGATCATTTTTATTCAGTTCGTTTGATTTGACAGAATATTGCCCTTGGGACACAGATAATATGATAATTTAGTAACAATTCAATAGTAATAATACAATTACATCAAATATCATAACAAATCCAAAGATACAACTTAATTTTTGAGCCAATTGATTGACGTCATCTATAATAATATCATTTTTACAGATTATAAAGATACGAGTTACTTTTATCGTTATCATCGGAAAATATCTTTATTTTCTTCCCTTCAATGAAATATTTTTTCTGAATCGATTAATCTGCTACCATAGGAATTTAATGGTGCCTAAATATAGAGTAAGCGTTTCCAATCTTAGCCATCAAGGATCTTTCCTGCCGGTTTTTACGTCTGATAAAGTAAGACGTTTATCCATGGGAATTGCTTTTATTTTTGTTGCTGTATCCACCTAATTAGAAAGAAGGTGCAGGTATGATGACATTAGGAAGGCGCTCGACGGGGAAGTGCTGCCTTTGATTCACATAGTAGGCTTATCAGAGGAGAAAGAAGAAGACAATAGGAGGACGATACGGGAGGCAAACTCCTCTGCTTGGATCGCTTTTCAATGGCATATTCGTTTTCACATGGCTGAAGGAGCTTGTTCGAGAGGCGGGATGAGAATCATTCCCAATAAGAATGGTTTGCACTCAGCTAATGAGATTCCCTTCAGAGTGCGTATAGTTCGTGTTGGCTTTTCGTGTGTGTGTGTGTGGGGGGGGGGTCATGTTCGAATCTAATTCATCATTTCCACGCCCCCCCCCCCACCATCTTGATTTCTCCGAAGATTTTGTGCGTGCTTACTTTAATTGGGAGGTTTCGAAATCAAACGATAATCGTAAACGTTAACGACAACGTTATTTTTGTACCGAAAACGCAATATAAAACCTGGTCAATGTGTAAGCCTAGAATGAAAAATAACGTTGTCGTAAAGTTTTCGTTTATCGTTTGATTTCGAAACCTCCCTAATATCTGGTAGGCAGACCAACGCATGGTCGGCAGACACGAATTTGCCCACGAATTTGGCGCATGGATATGGTCGTTTCCAGTCCGTTTGGCCCTAGTTTTCCGGATAAGACGATAACGCGAAAGTCAATTTCATTGATCGATTTTTTGCGGACCTGAATCGGACAAAGTCCGTGTGCCAATGAACCCCGCTTAAGGGTTACAACACTTTTTACTGTACAAAAAATGGCGACTCGACCGAGAATCGAATCCGCCATCCTTCCATCATCAGCTTGTGGTGTTCTTACAACTTTACCGCCGCGCACAACTACATGTATTTGTCTATGACGAAAGACTCGTTTCATCAGGGATGTAATGTTCCTGCGGCACCCAAAGACAAGAGTAGGTCTTTTTTTATCAGTTTGTGGTGAGAGTAGGCGGACTGCGTAACATGGGCGTGAACAGTCAATGTATTCATGTGTACCTTTCCATCCTACTAGTAGCCAGTTCAAACAATGGAAACAAAAGTCGAAGTGTATTTAGTACAGTTCGCATTTCGTCATTGATTTTCAATGCAATACGCATACGTATGTATAATTTAAAACAAAATGTATCGGTTTTTGGGTAAATACACGAACTGGGAAGAACCAAACAACTGAAACGCCCGCACATATTTTTTTCACCAGGATTTCCGGATCACGTCTTTGATATCATTAGCGGAAAAGACGTCCTTTAGTCCTCCGATATCGCATGTCCTTTAAGGCCGTTAGCCATACGTAGGATATCAAAAGCGATGCACAATTCTTTCCCTTCGAAATGTCAGCGTGGCGTGTTCAGTGTACTCTTTCAAAGATCCAGAGTGAACTTGCGGAACACAATTGGTTCCTTTCTGTTCGGTAGTAGAAGGATTATTGGAAAAAATACGTTGATATTGTCGCGGAGAGAACACGAGACCCATCGCTGGTGACGTATGCTGGAGATTTACTTTCAAATAATAGGCGTGGATTGCGCATTTTGCTTTCCAGGGCGGGGTTTGTGTTACGGTTTGATTCCTTCATGGTGTCACCGCCAAGGCATTTCTCTGGCTGTGCTATGCTGACGTTTGTATGGTGGCAAGAAATAGAGAAAGGTTTTTTGACTCGATTTTTAATAGAGTCGTACAAAATACACTGTTTCGCATTGATGTTTGAACGCTTACGAACGAATGTAGATGTTCCCTTTCTACTTGGTACTTCGGAAAATCCAGGTGAGGGGCATGAATGCTTGCTTGCCACATCCTGATATTATCAGGACTTCACTTAGCCTTGATACTTTTTGAAGACAGGTTCGACCACCTCCTTCAGGGAATGTCCACGTGGGAAACACACGATCAAGGAATTTCTGTCTGTGTGTAGTTACACCTACTCTGCTCCAAGGCATGGTGGTTGGAGTCGTCGTTGTCTGGATTCGATTTTGTCCGACATTTAGGCCTACCTGAGCCATACCAGAGCCTTCATATTCCACTCAGCGTTCACCAAAATAGATACCATTATACGACCAGCTCATCAACATGGCCCAATAAGCCCGATAAGCTGCCTCGATAGATCTAATCACCGGACACACCGCAATCAAATCGGAATACTTTATAGACATACAGCATCGAAAATAAGGAGAGCGATGTCAGGGAGACAAGCTGGCTTTTCGTGTAAGACATCGAAATGAAAAGGTCTGAGCATGGGAACTTTGGGCAGTGATTTTAGCTCTCAGAAACGTATCACCCCAACCAGGTTGGCAATCGGCTAACGTATGCACGCTACAAAACTCACTGACTTGCGAACTATGTATCTGCACCTTGTATGACGTCATAGAGTAACACCGTGAGCCTCTCAACGCCATGCAGTAACACCCCAGAGTAACACGCCGGTCGCTATAGTGCTCAGTCCAGGGAAGAAACTTCAAGGCGGATGTGCTTGACAGCCTCTCAAAGATTTTTACACAAGAAAACCTACCCGTTCTAATCCTGATAGAACGGAAGGAAGCCCTGTATAGTCGGATCAATGCACAACGAGATTGAATGAGAAATAGTGACGCTTTCTGCTTTTAGTATCATCAAGATGTCCAGGCACCAATCTCAGAAATGGCTCAAGGAAATCAGTGGCTATCGTCGCTGGATGCTGTTTACGGAAAGTCTGGAGGTCCAATTTCCTAGAAAGCTACTCGTATTTTATCTCAGTGACTTATTTTATCTCAGTGACTTAATAGATCGGCACTGATCTACATGTATAATACTGTTCTATATTTACATGTATTCGCAGAAATACATGTGTACTTCATTAAAAATACATACATGTACA
>NMRB01001346.1:71697-109604 GCA_002633025.1 Notospermus geniculatus
TGAATTAGCGTATGTTGGTTCCAGGATCCTGTTGCTATGACCTTGGAGGAATTATACTGACAGGAGGAACAGCGAGCTAATTGCCCCTCTATAATCCCTTTTTCACACCTCCCCAAACAATGGAACACAAAGGCCCGCAGTGTTTGCCCAGCAAGCTATGACACATGATCAAACAAACCCATCATGGCCATGCACAATGGCACATGCACATGTAGGCCTACATGGAAATGACACGTTTTCTTGTCTAGCTGGCGAGTTGATTAACTTTCTCTGTGACCATCCGAGGTTGAAAACTGTCCAGCTAGTCAAAAATAAAATTCTTCCAACTTCTCTTCTTTAGCTTTTTGCACGGCCAACTTGCAGGCACAATATCAAGTGACTTCACCGAGAACAACCTCGCCCCGAGGTCTCTAAATCAGAACCTGGGTACACTTTGTAACAAGAAAGTGGACCCAGGGTACAATTTCACTTGACGACATCGAACCTGGGTACACTTTATGTGTACCCAGGACGACAATAACCCCTTCAGCTGCACTGCCCATTGCAAATGTTTTTGTTGGTTGTGTTGGTAAGTTGAGACTTATATTGTGCCACGGTCTGCTTTTTGAAATAATTAGGTATCTTGTTTGTTGCCAGAGAGTTGTTGTTCTTCATTTTGAGTATCATGTACATGTACATGTACGTGTTATAATAATAATAACAATATTGTTGTTGTTCACCTTGACGAAGGGTTGTTGTTGCTTATCATGCTTTCGGCAACAGAGTTATTGCTTCATTTGTAGCCGAGGGATTTACTAACCTTCTACTAATGAACTCATTACATCATTCGTAATTCATCAAAATTTGGTTTCACTTGTTTTGACTGCTTACGCTGGGCATAACGGGTTCTTGGATTACAAATGTCAAGCCCCATGTGTCTGACAATTGATCTAAGTTATCAATTAGGCAAGGAGACATTAAAATAATGAAGTATGGTACCTTATTGACGAAAGGTTATATGTAGTAATGGTATTACAGCGCGTCGAACTTCTCAAGGGATGAAAATAATGGCGGCCATTTTTTACAGAAGTACAGTTTGCCCCCGGGATCAGTTGATTCAGTTAGACCAATCAGAACGCGCCCTCAAATAAACTCGAAAATTTCTCAAAAAATCGTACAAAAAAACACTAAGCCGATAACATAATTCAAGTTTCTTTATTCGGGACACGCTTTGACCCCAAATGATTTAGATATGCATCAATACTCAATAGAAAAGGGCGAAAACCCCTCACAAAATTGAACAATGCTAAAATTGTGATGATTTTCGGAGTGAGGATGTCAGAATGCCAGCTCACCAAATCACCGGCACAAAACTACACGTCATGACGTGGTAGCCCAATACAGTTCTCCTCAATATTTAACTAAAAAGCACGTGTAGCAAAATTCTGAACCAGCCAAACCCACACCAAAACACTGCGTTCTGTTTTGCATGTTCTGCACACAGTAGCCCTTGTTACACTACATAAAAAACCCGTGTCGAACCCGGGTTTTTTCTGTCCACACCTGTTAAAAACGCGATGTAATAATCCCCTCCGAGCTCGAACGGGTTTTGGAGACCTAGGCCCCCCTCACAAAATTTGAGTAGTGTTGACGGGCACCGGGCCTCAGGAGGGATTTTTCAGAGCCGGGCTAGACCCGGGTGTCAAAAAAACCGGGTATTTCTATGTAGTGTAACCACGGCTAATATAGGCTCATGACCAAAACTTGGAATTTGTGACCAAAGAATTTGTCAGAAACCTGGGTCAATTTCTTGTTTGACTTCTACGGCCGTATGCACCAACGAAGATTATCTTGAAATCAGTTTGAGCCACAGCTTGTGTTTGCCATGGCATGATGTGACAATGGAAAAGTCGTGGCTCAACCTGAGTTCAAGATAATCTTCGTTGGTGCATACGTCCCCTAGTGTCGTTTGAGGACGAGACCCTGCATCATCAATAAATAAAGGTGCACTTAAAAGGTCTGGTGGTTTCTACCACCGACTGACCGCCCACGCATCCACTTACGTCCACTTACCAAACCTTCCAAGTATACGCACGAAGTAGTCGATATTACCGGAGAAAAGGTGTTTGGTCATCATTGCTGAAAATTTCCCTTCTTTCTTATCGCAATACAAAAGAACATTTAATGTTTCTATATCTCCCTACCACCTGGGTCTCTTGCAATTAGCTTTGTTACCAAACGAAGGATAAATATGGCATTTCTGTAGCCACCAACTGAGAATCTCAAATGCCACATCGCCAATCAGTGTATACTAAATGTCAGGCTCGAATCGGCCGCACGATGACACATATCGCAAAAAAAGCTTTTGAGAGACGTGATGAGCAGGGCTGATGAAGATGCTGATTGCGACGAAAACAGCGATATGAAACCTCATACTGGGGGTACAACAGGGGCGCAGCTAGCGGGAGCGGGGCAGGGGCCAAATGCCCCAGAACAAGAAGGGACAAAACAAATTCGGGGAATTCGTTTTCAATTCGTATCCAGTGTGAAGACGGCTTAAGACGGTTCGAACGATTTTTATGAATATGACCCACAGTCTGAAGCAGCACGCAAAGGTTTTAGCTCACAAGGTTGTCTTCAAACTGGTTCCCAGAATGCATTTCGCTCCACAATATGGCGGTCGCTAATAATGCCTCTGGAAACAAACGCCCTCTTCACTTCTGCAAGGTTCTTGCAAAACCACTTTTCAGATTAAAATATTAGCGTCAAACGCATCCAATGACTTTGATAATCGTTATTATTTCATTCTATAGCCACAAACTGGGATAATATGGAGGAAAACATTAATTTGATGTTAGGAATTTTGCGCACTACTTTGCGCAGTTTCGAGCAAATGCCGTGAGCCGTCTCGGCGCTCGACCAATCAGAGGCCAGATACTCGGCACATGATCTCCGTGTTTGTAAACATTGACACGTGCTACTGTTTTGACAGCGTGGATCCGATTTTGGAGAGATGTGTGAAAAGATACGATGAACAGTTGATTTTAAGACCAAAACAGCTTGAATGTTTGAACTTTCTGGCCAAAGAAAATAAGGATTGTTGAGAGGCATCCAAAACACTTGTAATTCAGCGTTTTCACTGGAGTTTCCAGTGCTGGCAGCCCAATCGTGGGCGCCGCGGAGGATATGGAAATAGTTCGGCCGTATGTTGGCAGAGTCAGTATAGCGTAACGTAGTGGAGCACTGACCTCTGCGAAGGAGTGTGGGTTGTCTAATGCCCGGTTGTTCAGGTCTGGCTCACCTGAGCCTAGCTTATTCCTCAAACTCGAGTTCACGTAAGTCGCGCTTATGTCTGGTCATAAGAACAGCTTAATCAATTCCGAGTTCATTGCACAACCTGAATTAAACTTGGGATTACCTAAGCCTGGCTTATTACCCTCCTTCCCAATGCTTTCTTGTACAATTTGCTCGATGATGTCTGCCCGGTTGCTCAGGTGTGGCTTACGTGAGCTGAACCAATGCTTCTGCCATCTACAAAGTCTGGGCCTACAGTGAATAGGCCTACCATTGTAAGTCGCGCTTATAACCACCCCACTGCCAGGTTTATTATAAGAAAGGCTTAAGCTCGGCTTGTGTTTGAAGCCCAACCTGTGCAACGCACTGTGAAATATAAGTCTGGCTTAAGCCACGCTTATGTCGGGATCCACCCAACTCTGGCTTAAGCCAAGGCTGAACAACCGGGCAGTATACTGTCACTTCCACATGTGTGCTGCAGCTAGTCTTTGGGATCGAAGATATCCCCCTTGTTGGCAAAACCAAGAATCAGATAGGACCAAATAATATTTGTAACGGCCAGTGACTCGCTGCGACAGAAATACGAACGCTACTAGTATATAGAACTGCGTACATTCTAGTTACCAAAGAGTTAGATGTTCTTTTCCAATAGCCTCTGGCTCTGTCTGCCTTTGTTGAGACTCGCTTCTAGGTCTTCTTCGCTATTTATTGTTCCTGGTAACAGAAGCCTTATGATAACGGCGTTGGATGCTTGAAATTGACAGTCGTGATGATGACTTTCTAAGAATTAATACTAAATAAAGTAACTGCTTCGTTTAATATTTCAGTTGTTTAGACAGCATAAGGTGATCTACGTCATCGGTGACGAAATATGATTGATGATAAAACAATTAATTATAAAATATTGAAACATCCAATATTTTATGTCTACTGCACGGATCGCAGGCTCGGGATCCCAAAAATAGAAAATGTCATATATGGGCTGGTATTCATAAAACTTAGCAAATGCTTTTACTTAAGATTTGCACAGCAATGTCCACTATAAATGGGAAAGTCGTCTGCGAATATTTAGCAAATTTTCGACCCCAATCGGGGTCTTCCTTGGATATCTGCACAGCAATTCCAATGTAAATGTGCTGCAAAACTTAAGTAAAAGCATTCGCTACTTTTATCAAGAATAAATTACCCATACTTGATATCAGCCATGGTTTTGATTTTGGAAATTGTTTCTGTTTGCCGTGTCGCGAGGACGAAGAACTCGCAGTGAGATGAAGTTTTTTACCAGAGCACCAAAAATAGATAAGAGAGGATATCTATTTTTGATAGCACCCAGATTTTATCTCACGGACATGGCTGACAGAGACTGTATTTGTATTAGATTTTCCCGTCAGGGCCGAAGCCATAGCATTGGCCCTGGTAAGTGGTGGTATTGTACTGGATTTTTCCATCAGGGCCGAAGCCAAAGCATTACTGGCCCTGGTAAGTATTGAAGAGGCCATCTCAAGCTACTCATGTTCCTCACTTGGATGGGGTCTTTTACTTGCCCTTAGAAAGGCACAAGGTACAAGGCACCACAGCTTACGGTCCCATGCGACGGACTGGTACATGAAGTCCACGGAAGAGGCCATCTAAAGCTATTCAATACGTTTTTATATGCTACCAGCTTTAGTATAGAGTACAAAAGCAATTGAATCCCCTCATGATGCCAAGCATTCGACGTCAGCATGCATACGCACTTCTGCACGTTCGTCGGTGTCGCTGATCTTCAGTCGCGAAACCTGCCTCTTGACACGCATAAATGAGCAACGGGAAGTAATAATTCTACGAAACATCCAATGAATTACCTTGAATTAATTTTCTCTCCTGGCGGAATGATTGATTTGACAGTTAATTGATCGATGTCGGTCTTGTGTTATCAATTTTCTCGAAGAGACGAGATACAGTTTCTCCGTAGCATATCAAAATTTCTAGAAATTCGGAAAGAAACGACCAATGGTGTCACCCGTTGCAAAATAGGCAGCTACTAGCACCTAATAAGGCGCAAAGCCCCATTTTCAGTTCATAACGTTGCCCACGTGGCCTAGCCAACCAAGTATTGGTGGATAGAAAGACATTTTAATAAATACTCCTCCCTTACATCGCGGCGGACTCGTCCTAAATGACGATGCCTGGGTGCTGAGGTGGGTCACACCTAGGACGGCCCCAAGTTCTGCATAGGGCACCACCAGCGGCACATCACAAAGTGTTGAGCCTTTCCCACTGACGAAAAGTGACTACATCATAAATATAGCCTCGCGCAGGCAGCTGTTTTGTTCCACAGTACTGCTATCCGCTTGGGGATCCACAGATTCGGAACAGCGGCTGGGTGGCCGAGACTATTAAAAATATGGAACGAGATGCAGGAATGGCCCCAATGACGACCACGACCGCCGATAAGTACATTGACACCACTAAACAGATTTTTGATAGTTGGCATAATAGGGACAGAAATATCAACTTATTGAGTAGCTTCATTACCGACCTCAGGTGATTTATTCTGACAGGTCGTGTGATAGTTGATGAAACGTTGAAAGACCATGGTCTTTATCTAGGCTACTTTTGCTATTATTGGATAGTTGAATTGTGCCAATTATGTATCAAAAATAAATAAAAACCGGGGCCTTTAACTATGCCTGTTTTTGCTGTTATAGAATGGCTGATTTTGATCACCAATTCGCGCAGTCATGTCTCTGGTCAAAATAGATAAACAACATGGTCTTTAACTAGGCCTATTTTCACTATCACAGAATGGCTGATTTTCATCACCAGTAACTGACAATGAATGCTCTTTTTGTTATTGTATGGAAATGTGGGTAATTTTTCAGCAAGCGCTTTTATGATTGGTGTGTTCAGTGCACTCGCGTGGAATTCAGTCAATGAAAACAGCGCTCTCATACCTTGTATTGGCTCGCTTGCCAACTACTTTTACTTTCAGACAATGTTAGACTATTTTTAACAGAGTAATAAGACAGGTATGGAAGAGCCTATAATGCATGTACATGTACATGTGTAGGCCTAAAATTTCGTAAATGCAGCACACACAATTGGACTTCTTCACAACTTCTTGATAACGAACATGGTATCCATTCGTCCGTCGAAAAAGGGAATCTCTTCTTTCTTCACCAGTTCACACTTTTTCTCCTCGCAAAGTTTGTCAATCACATCCCAAATATATTTCAGATAATCCGACTCCAAATATCGCTGTGTTGAATGAGAGACGAAGTATGTTCCTGTTATAAGGATAAAAGCACGTCATCAGTACATAACGTGAGTTAAACTGCGACTTTTACATGTATGTCGCAATTGGTTAGGTCATCCTGGATTCAGACCGCCTCAGCACACCAGGCGATATCGCAAGCGACCTGCTCGCCACCGAGCAAAATCGGCTGTTGACGCCAGGTGTGCGCTGAACAGCGATGCGTGGAATCTTCTCACCAGCGAAGCTCGCCCATTATCAAACAATACCAAAACCAATATCGCCTACTCTGCGGTGGTCAGAAGATCAGGGGCGATTAGATCGCTCGCGATGTCGCCTGGTGTGCTGCTCGCTTTGCGGTTAGTGTGGTCAAACGTTGATCGTCCGGGACTGGCCGACAAGACAAGAGATCATCTTTGGAGTACCCTCGTGGCCATTGATCAGTGGCCCTGCATTGATAACTTACCGGGTTTCATCACTCTCAGAATCTCCTGTATACAGCTCGGTTTGAGGTGTCCAATACCAAATCCTCCACTCACGGCCACAGCGTCGTAACAGTCTGTCAAAGAAATAAAAGTGAGTTTTTGACTACGCTTATCTATTGCCTATGAATTCAGATTGCGAAAACTATAAGGAGAACACTGCGCATCTGACTTACTGCTTTCGATTCCAGGCGTCGGTTCCGATCCGATAAAAGACTTAATGAGATTCTTATAGGCACCAGTCGCCAATGCAAATTCCAGCATCTCTGGACTGGGGTCTAGACCCAAACTGGTTCCCAGAATGCATTTCGCTCCACAATATGGCGGTCGCTAATAATGCCTCTGGAAACAAACGCCCTCTTCACTTCTGCAAGGTTCTTGCAAAACCACTTTTCAGATTAAAATATTAGCGTCAAACGCATCCAATGACTTTGATAATCGTTATTATTTCATTCTATAGCCACAAACTGGGATAATATGGAGGAAAACATTAATTTGATGTTAGGAATTTTGCGCACTACTTTGCGCAGTTTCGAGCAAATGCCGTGAGCCGTCTCGGCGCTCGACCAATCGGAGGCCAGATACTCGGCACATGATCTCCGTGTTTGTAAACATTGACACGTGCTACTGTTTTGACAGCGTGGATCCGATTTTGGAGAGATGTGTGAAAAGATACGATGAACAGTTGATTTTAAGACCACAACAGCTTGAATGTTTGAACTTTCTGGCCAAAGAAAATAAGGATTGTTGAGAGGCATCCAAAACACTTGTAATTCAGCGTTTTCACTGGAGTTTCCAGTGCTGGCAGCCCAACCGTGGGCGCCGCGGAGGATATGGAAATAGTTCGGCCGTATGTTGGCAGAGTCAGTATAGCGTAACGTAGTGGAGCACTGACCTCTGCGAAGGAGTGTGGTCTAGACCGTCAACATTATGGTAACCTTGACTGACAAACTGCAAGAAACATTTCTGATGACACGGTGCCCACTGACGGTTATTTTGAATTCTCTTCGTCCGGTTGGAAGAGCGTGATAATAACAAGTTTCTAAGGTGTGAGACATAGCTTCCTACCGGACTCGAACCCACGGCCCCTCGCATAATGTATCAATCGCCAGCACTCAGGGGCAGCCGAAAACGGTTTCTGCTCTTTCGTGATCGGTTATACATCTTGTAGAAGTCGGGTGCTCTTAGCTTCGCTCCCAAGCAAGTACATGTAGGCCAAGGCTACGCGTGCAAGCTCGGGACCGACGCTAAGAGTACCTGATTTCTTCAGGATGGATCGTCAGTGAGCTGATCTAGTGATCTAGTGATGACGACCAATGTACTTTGGTATGCTACGGGAACGTCGGATCAAGTTCATGAATTCATCAGGCCATGTCAACCTATTTATCGCGTTTGGACAGAGTCACATCCAAAAAATATAAGTCTATGACCTGTGCATCAAATGGTGTACTGTGTATAATGAATTAGGCTTGGGGCCTGTATAAGGTGTTTAAGCTAATGGCACCATTAACTCAATGCATTTTCGATTTGGTTAAAGGTACCATTAGCTTAAAGTCACTTTATGAACATTTTGTGTGACTTCGACTTTGATTCGTCACACAAGTCCAGCTCAGCAGAATGGATTCGTCAGGAATTTTTGTTTTGGTATTCCTTGCTACGAGTAGCCTAGGGCCTACCCTACTGCCTCTGGCTCGATATTGGACGTACCAATTTCCCAAGAGCTCCGGTCCCGCAGGCAATATCTAAAATCCTTGCATCTTTCTTGTCGGCGATGTAGCTTGTTACTTCATTAGCGATGTGTTGCCAACCGACAGTCGCGTTTAAACTTGTAAGGTCCTGGAAATAAGTCATGAAGTGACAACTCTCCCCGAGTCAACGCTGTCGTAGGCAACGGCTAAAGGCGGCCTTCCACCTGAAAGTTTTCTGTCGCAATTTTCCTTATGGAAACCTATGGAAAATTGTCAGACACTCTGTTGCAGGTGGTCCAAAATTGAGGACTGCCGCGTATTGTTCGAAGATTGCAGACATTTCTGGCGAGGAATAGAACATGTGCTATTCCAAGCAATAACTGTCGGACACAAAAATAACTGGCTGACATAATTTTTAAAGGCCTCTTCCACGCTACAGAAATTGATCACGCAACAGAGTGTCTGACAATTTTCTATAAGTTTACAAAAGGAAAATTGCGACAGAAAACTTTCAGGTGGAAGTCCGCCCTTAGTTCAGCAAAGCCCATTCATATCGGGCAGGTGATAAACTAATTGTTGGACCGTCGGTTGCGAAAACTGTCTAGGCGTCCCTGGCTAAAGTCAGGCAACATCTAACTTTGACCCAAAGGAATGCGGAAGTTAGGAAATTGATAGTTGGATTTTCCACGGACCCTTAATCACAAGCGGCTATTGAATAGCCAGTGGACAGCGCGAACAATAGGGGAACGATCACAAATGATCAACAGGCATGATTAAAAACCGCAAAGCTCTGCCACATTACATGACTCCCGCATTCCATTGGGTCGAAGTTAGATGTTGCCAGACTTTACCACACTTCCTGAACCATGTGCATTCAGACTTTTGTAGGCCCACATATGTGACGTCACTAACCGCCGATAGCCCTACTGACCGGCATAACATTGCAGAACAGAACGAGCTCTAACGATTCATCACCAGTCACTTACCCGATCATAAGTCTTGGCCCATGCCCTGTACCCCTCCATAACTTCCTCAGGCGTTGAGCCCTCCCGTGTGATGTCTAGGATCGCCTTCGTCGCCTCCTCGCCTGCAGTCCACCACGGAGTCGTCGTTGACATCTCGACTGTTGAACGTTACAGAACGAAATGATGGCCGCGAAATACTGCAAACAAAAAGGCAAGAATGAAATGCTGTTCTTTGCGGTTGTTATATTCTGACCTACATTCAGTCCCACTACGCCGTGCGAAAAGAAATGTTGGCCTACATATTGATTTTGAATGCATTCAAGCCTAGCTGTTCCAAGTGTGCCTACGAATGCGTATTTTAGGCCCAATGTGGTGTTTATATTCATTTTTAACCACTGTAGTGCGCCACCGCGCTCTGTCTCGCCAGTCCTGCTGGGAATCAGGGGTAGCGAGCATAAAGGGGTCGTAACCATACATGTACGTCGGGCCTAAACCAGGCGTAGTGCTATGGCCGCGACCAGCACTACGCCTGGCTTAGGCCTGACGTACGGTGCATTGGCGTGCACATATTGTACCATACCTTGCGAACACGGCCGACTGATCAGAAAATTGCCCGAACGAACGGCAATCTAGTCCTTATCCGGCCACCAGGGGAAGGGAAAAGGAATTGGACAAGACGCCGATACACACGATGTGACCAACACACATCGCACTTACCTTACCTGATGAAGAGTTGATAATGGTAGGCCTATCACAGTGCCTCGAAATTCTGAGGTGGCGAAAAGGATGGCGGCCTTTTTTTACGGAAGCATAGTGTGCCGCTGCATGAGATCATATGATTCAATTTGACCAATCAGAAGGCGTCCTCAAAAATAACCTCGAAAATTTCTCAAAAGATCGTACGAAAGCCGGTGAAATAATTCAAATTTCTTTATTCGGGACACGCCTTGACCCCATTTGTTTTGAATATGTATCAATAGTCAATAGATTTCGTTAAAGGAAGAGGGCGAAAAATCGGTGACAAAATTGAACAATGCTAAAAGTGTGATGATTTTCGTAGTGAGAATACCTAAGCCCAGCTCACCAATATATTTTGTTCAGGCATATATGTTCATCAATACTAGACAGGTACATGTAACAATCATTTGACAGACGACTTCGGCGTCATTTTAATAAACATGATATGGGCCTAGTAGGAATTAGTGCCATCTGGCACAAAATCGTTGTTAACTGTATGTTTCAGCAATAGATTTAATCCACGTCATTGTTAAATTCTGCTAATATTCTTTATTTTCACGAGCTCGCCCCCATATCACCAACAAAAGCTACATAATCAAACAATCCCCAGGTGGCTTGGTCACAGAATTCTCTATTCTGCGATGTTTTCACAGCAGCTGTTTGTCCTGCTTGACGTATATTCCACTCCCATTAGCTGGTGCTGATAACGGGACAAAGCAAACCGACAAGTGATTATCATTTAATGTCCATGCTATCGGTCAGTTACATTTGGTATCAGGGCAAAGTGCTGTCCTCGTGAATTTGACAATTTTAGCGTTCTTAGCCTGGAATCACATTCGTATGTTATGCTGCCACAAGCTCTGTGGCTGGGATTGGATTTTACTGGACGGCATCGAGCATTCGATTCGGCCGGTGTAACGTCGATCAGTGTTCCCCGTATTTCTGTGTTTTTCCTATTGTTTCCCTCCTGACGGATTAAGCGCCAACTAACCCAACAATAACCATTCTAAGCCGCGTCTATTGTTGGGGAACACTGAGCTACAGAAACACTC
This sequence comes from Notospermus geniculatus, assembly GCA_002633025.1. Taxonomy (NCBI): domain Eukaryota; kingdom Metazoa; phylum Nemertea; class Pilidiophora; order Heteronemertea; family Lineidae; genus Notospermus; species Notospermus geniculatus. The sequence continues at coordinate 83,131 of NMRB01001346.1, forward strand.
ACCGACTTTACACTTGTATTCTTTATATCAGTGTCCTGGAGTTCTGTAAAACAGGAATTTTCTCCAATTCAAAAAGGATAAAGTAGGCTATACGTACATGCATTCACAATTCACAGGATGATCATCATGGCAATAGTGGGCTACATGCATTCACAATTCACAGGATGATCATCATGGCAATAGCGGGCTACATGCATTCACAATTCACAGGATGATCCTCGTGTCACTATATTTTATTGTGTTGGATGGTATTTCTGGAATGAGTGTCGTACATTGATGCAGTGTAACTACATTATAACATTACTGACTTCATTCCCTAATCGAGGGTAACGTACCGTACGAAAGTAACGTACTAACTAACGAATGGTTGATCATGGTTATGGAACGTTTTACCATCATCCTGACGGAAAAAGCATGGTTTCACCGTGCTTTACTGTGTCTTTCCTAACAATGCTTACCATCATAAAGGATTCCTTTATGTTACCATGCAGACCATAGTTACACAATGATTTTTGAAGAGTAGCACTATAAACATTGTTGACAAGACTGCCGTGTTGTAGTGGACGGACGACATTGACAGAAAAAAACTGCCAAGCCACTCTCATTACTCCCATTATTGGCACTGGTTAATGAATTTTGGACCTACTGGTAATTTGAAGTAATGCACTTCGATGGATTTGTAATGATCTATGGGTTGTTACAGGTCGGATGTATCAGCAGAGACAGCACGTTATGAATGACCACTCAATATCATACTAATGACAGAACAATAAACAATCGGTGCTCAATTTCCCATCAAACACAGATGAAAATCACGACATTAACAAATAGGTACATGTAGTTATAAAGTACGGAACGGAATCGTGGTCGCAAACGGCATGTAAAATACGGACCGACCCTGAAACCGGAAAGGAAGTGAGTTTTTCGTATGGACACTGTCGTGCTGTGATGTCGGTTCGTTCTATCGTGTTGGTTCGAATCTTAAGAATTACCCGACAGTGTTGGTTGCACAGCTGTGCAGTTGTTGATGAAGCGATGACGGATACCAAGCCAACGGTTGAAATAAACAATATTGTGAGCTTTAATGGGGTTTAATGGAGCATATGTCAATATCCAATGACAGTTGACGCAACAAGACTGAAAAAATATGCACAAATTAGCATAACAAAAACCTGACGCTCAGTGTGCAGAAACGTGAACACTAGATCGGTCAACAGTTTTCAGAATTACTGCATGGCTGCAATAGCGTACCGAGTTCGTTCACCAATGGCCGTATCTCCAGCAGCTAAGCTTGCTTACCACGATCCTACAATGTTGGAGACTATAAATTGGCATTCAAGTGACGTGGAACGGATAGACCTACTAAAAGGAGAGTCGATGGATTTCAAACACAACCGTTATTACCAGGCTATCATCACGGACGATGACGAGACAGTTGAGGCGATTCTCGATTCAGTGCCAGAAAACGACAGGGATACATTTCTGAACGGAAAATTCTTTTACCAACAACTGCATTTGGATGACACGTTTCATCACCCCAGGAAGCATTGTGATATTCTTTTAACCCATATGGTGCTTCAACGTCCTCTGAGCCTGGCCGTGGCATACCGGTCGACGAAAGTTTTCAATTTGCTACTCGATCGAGGAGCTGATATTTTCCTGTCCGACACATTAGGGAACAGTATTATACACGTGGTCATTGCAACTTGTTACGTGTACCCTAACAGCGTAGACACTTTACTAGAATACTACTGCACGATTTTCTCTAAATTGGAAACATATTCCGTGCGTAAGAAACTGCTTTTTAGGGAAAACGTCTACAAATTGACCCCAATCGAGTTGGCAATAAAATTGCGCTGCTATGAACTGTTCAAAGCAATTTTATACACAGACGGTGCGTATAGAAAGCTTGTTGCCAGAGAAGGCAAAGTGATTTACAATGAATTCGACCTGTCGGAATACACGAAAGAACATGGACGGTACTTGACCAGCCCAATACGATTTTTAAATCTCATCCAAGAAGATGAATTAGACGAGCTTGCCAAACACCAAATTCTTCAAATACCAGTCATGAAAATTTGGATTCGTCGCACCATTCTGCATCAGTTCCCCTACATCATTCTATGGTTGTTGTTCAGGTTGATATTACCCATCACTTTCATCCTGACGGACGCAGCTTTCGTAAAGATAATGTCTGAGGGTCGCTGTGAGGGAAACGGCACCAATAGCGTACAGGCGGTCATTGAGATGTTGAAGAGTAATATCAAAGAATCATCGCTATGGCATTATCAAATTGCACTCGGAGTGGCGAGTGCACTATCAGCTTTTGGAATCTTATCCATCGATATTATAGAACTGATCGCTCGGGCAAGACGACCAAAACATCTGAAAGAAATGCTCGAACCAATGAGGGCCAAGATCACACCAGCAGTGACGACGTTCTCCTTCCGTGTCAGCCAGTTCTGCTATGCGATCGCCAGCATTGTTACAGTGGTCTCGGGAAGCCTCCCCTTCTCAGAATATGTCTTTACCGTCATGACCATTGCTATTACGATCCAACGCTTCATGATCGTCTATTCACTTCTCTACTTCGCACAAGCGATACCTTACATTGGCTTCTTTGTAATTGGATTTCAAAAAATGCTTCGTGCCATGGCCCGATTCCTGCTGCTGTTTTTTGCAGCTGTCCTGCTATATTGGTCGATTTTTAACGGAGTAGCCCTCAACCTTTGCAGCAAAGGACCATTTCTAGACTGCAAATTCACAACTGGACACGATTTTTACACCAACTTTTTAGTTATGTTGAACATGGTGCAAATTAGTGACCACAGATGTACAGATGCTGGCGATGCGATGATGTATACAATACATATCAGTTATGTCTTCATTATTAGTATTCTGCTGCTTAACTACCTAATAGCTGTTATGAGTTCGGTGTATAGTAACCTGGCAGTCCATAAGCAAATCATAACAACTCTCTACCAATTACATTTCGCGAATGTGACATGCATTCGACTGAAGATACTCTCCAAGTTGATTGGTCGCAGACTTGGGAAAGCGACTGATACGTTTGTCGTTGTAACAAAGGAGTTCGAACCGACGTTCAAAACAGCAAAGGAATGTACCAGTCACCATGTCAAGCTGGTTGGAGGACTTCGATGAATGATTAATTCGTAGGCTTCTTATAAACTTTGATGAACAAAGATAGCCTCTTTCCTGAAAGGTGGGACTTCCCAACTGCGCGGACGTTTGGCGGGGATGCAACTTTCCATTGGGCCACTAGTGCTTGGATGGTCAATGGATGGGCCAACCCTGTATGATCCGTCCGACCAACAGAACATTCATGACATTGTGCGTCTAATCTGGCAGTGGTCACCACTATGGCCAGATAGAGGAACCAGGCTTGCATAAAGCCGTACGCTGTTTATTATGGTGACTTCATTCATAGCTTTACACACACGATTGTACACCGTATATACCACAGTGCAAAATTTCATGGTGGCGAGTGATCATAATCGCGAGTGTCCATACCGATCAGGACTGCGCGACAAGACTGGTCGAATCTACGTATTTGAATGATCTAAGTTATCATTTAGGCATGGAGACTGTTGCCATACAAAAAAAGAATGAGTTGAAGTAGCATATGGTATAAAAATCTAACTTGATGAAGGATTAGTAATTGTGCTAGTATCACAGCACGTCGCCCTTCACAAGTGATGAAAAGGATGGCGGCCATTTTTTTACTGAAGCAAAGTGCTGTTGAGGTCATGTGATTCAATTCGACCAATCAGAACGCGTCTTCAAAAATAACCTCGAAAATTTCTCAAGAAAATCGTATAAAAAGCACCAAGCCCATGGAATAATTCAAGTTTGTTTAATGGGGACATGCTTTGGCATCAAATGATTTGAATATGCATCAATAGTCAATAGATTACGTGGGAGGAAAAGGGCGAAAAATCTTTCACAAACTTAACAATGCTACAAAAAAGTGTGATGACTATAAAGTGAATACCAGCTCACCAATTATTTGTCTTACACGAACGGACATCGTGTACGTCAGCAATGGCTTTTGTAACAGGAAGTGTACATGTACGTACATTCAGCCTGACGACTTCTCACAATTGTGCAGTATCATTTTAATAACCATTAGCAGAATTGGTGGCATCTGGCAGAGAATCATTGTTAACGATATTTCAACAATAAATTTTATCCAGTTTATTGTCAAGTTCTTCTAGCATTCCTTTATTTTTCACGAAGTTGCCCATATCAACAACAAAAGCCACATAATCACACCACCCCAGATGGCTTGGTCACGGAATTCTCTGTTTTGCGATGTTTAAACAGCTGATTGACCTGGTAATTAAAGCCATCCGCAGAGGGCTGAGAACTGCACAAAGTCAGCAACAGGTGAACTACCATTTGGTGAACGTTCGATTCGTCCGATCAATTAGGTCTGGCGTTTATACATCGGAACCAACTGGGGACTAGAGGACCCAATTGCTGTACGGAGTCAACTCGGGCCTTGTGGCAGGTGTGAATGAGCGTCCTACATGTAGGAATGCAGATCCTCCAAACAATAGCCCGCTATTGTAAGGTTATATTCGAATGGTCATGGTCTCTCTAGCCATCCCTCGCTGAACAGTAAGACCGGACTTTGATTCCAGTTGGACTTGGATTCCTTTCACACCTAGTTTGGATATACATTAGGACATCCGACGCTTGATTCCGCCAGCTTTCTTTAGATCAGCATCCTCTGGAGGCAGTGAAACAGGTATTTTCCTCAATTCAAAAAGGATAGATTAGACTAAATGTATTCACAGTTCACAGACTACATGTATTCACAATTCACAGGATGAAGCTCATGTCAGTTCACATCATTCTTTTTGTGAGTGATAATAATGTTTCTGGAAGGCGTGTCATACACTGACCCAATCTCCTACGCAGAGATCATAAAATGCGGAACGACACACGGCACTGCGGAGGAGTTCGACGTTCACCTATACGAAGTTTAGGTAACCTGCCGATACCCAAAAAACACTACTGCTTCTCCATTTTTCTTTCGGCACAGAAAAACCCTAGTTACCAGGGAACGCTGTCGATTGACACTTTCCACCCGACCAGGCTGACTATTCTGCTGCCAAACGTCTGACGTTTCGGTTAATTAGCTGCCAATTGAAGATATTTTGAAACTCACGTTTGATATCGTATTCCTATTAACGAGAAATAATCAATATCATTTGCCCATATGGAAATAATTATAGAAGTTATAGGCAAGTATTAATGTTATTTTAACCCATGCGATATTTTGTGGACAAGACGACAAGGACATTACCCGAAAAAAACTGAAACATTGGAGCGGACTCGCATATGCATTGACACTGATTGACATTGCATTTCAGCCGATTATCGTTCAATGCATTTCAGTCATGTCAGTGGAATCGTCAGATCTATGGGTCGTCACAGGTTGGTTATATACGATGCGGACAGCACGTTATAAAAGGTCAATCAATATGAAACTAATGGCTGAACAATAAGCAATCAGTCCCCATAAAGACTGCCCGAGCATCCTGCTACCTGATTACCATGAATACCATTATCTGATGAAAATCACGGCAACTGTCATTTTATGGTTACGGAGTCAACTCGTTGTGATGAGGTTATGAGGGAGACCGAGCTAAATGTTGGCAATAAACGATTGTAAGCAGGTTTTTAGTGGGCCATACATCAATTTCTGAAGCCAGCTGCAACATACACGACTGACAAAAAATACCAACAAAAACAAGGGAGTCCAGAGTTTGTCAGGATTCGCGCAAGGCATCAGTACCGAGTTCATTCACCTATGGCCGCATCATCAAGAGCTAAGCTTTCTTACCACAATCCTATGATGTTGGAAATTCTAGATGGGCATTTTAGCGGTGTGGAACGGATGCCAAGTGGAGAGTCGATGGATTTCAAACACAACCGTTATTACCAGGCTATTATCACGGACGATGACGAGACAGTTGAGGCGATTCTGGATTCAGCGTCAGAAAACGACAGGGACACATTTCTGAACGGAAAATTCTTTTACCAACCTCTCCGTTTGGATGACACGTTTCATCGCCCTAAGAGGCATTGTGATATTCTCTTAACCCAAATGGTGCTTCAACGTCCTCTCAGCCTGGCCGTGGCATACCGGTCGACGAAAGTTTTCAATTTGCTACTCGATCGAGGAGCTGATATTTTCCTGTCCGACACATTAGGGAACAGTATTATACACGTGGTCATTGCAACTTGTTACGTGTACCCTGACAGCGTAGATACTTTACTAGAGTACTACTGCACAATTTTCTCCAAGTTAGAAACATATTCTGTGCGGAAGAAACTGCTTTTTGTGGAAAACGTCTACAAACTGACCCCAGTCGAGTTGGCAATAAAATTGCGCTGCTATGAACTGTTCAAAGCGATTTTATACACAGACGGTGCGTATAGAAAGCTTGTTGCCAGAGAAGGAAAAATCATTTATAACGAATTTGACCTGTCGGAATATACGAAAGAGCAGGGACGGTACATGACGAGTCCAATACGATTTCTAAATCTCATCCAAGAAGATGAGTTAGATGATCTTGCAAAACACCAAATTCTTCAATTACCCGTGATTGCAATTTGGATTCGTCGCACCATTCTGAAGCAGTCCCCTTTCATCATTGTATGGTTGTTGTTCAGGTTGTTATTACCCATCACTTTCGTCCTCACGGACGTCAGTGCCGCAAAAATCATGAACGACGGTCGCTGCGGGGGCAACAACATAAACGGTACGGAGACGGTCATTGGCAGGTTGAGGGCTTCTTTCAACCAATCACCGCTAAGAAATCAACGAATTGCACTCGCGGTGGCAGATTCTCTGTCTGCTTTTGGAATACTATCCATTGATATCATGGAAATAATTTCTACGGTATGGCTACCGATACACCAAAAGGAAATGCACCAACCAATGCGGGCGAAGTTCACATCAGCAGTGACGACGGTGTCGTTCCGTCTCTGCCAGTTTACCTCAGCTATCATCAGCATCGTTTCATTAGTTACCTATAGCTTCCCCTTCTCAGAATATCTCTTTACTGTCATGACCATAGCGCGTACATTTCAACGCTTCATGCTCTTCTACTCACTTCTATACTTCACGCAAGCTATACCCTACATTGGTTTCTTCATAATTGGATTTCAAAAGATGCTTCAAGCCATGGCCCGATTTCTGTTACTATTTCTTCCTGCCCTTATGCTTTTCTGGTCGCTTTTTAAGGGTGTAGTCCTCAACCTTTGCAGCCGAGGACCATTTCTGGACTGCAGATTGATTACTGGACATGATTATTATATCAACTTTTTAGTTATGTTGAACATGGTGCAAATTAGTGACCATAGGTGTACACGTGCTGGTAACGCGTTGATGTTCGCAATACATGTATGTTATGTATTCATTATTGGCATTCTGATGCTTAACTACCTAATAGCTGTTATGAGTTCAGTGTACAGTAACTTGGCTAACCATTGCCAAATCTTAACAATTCTCTACCAATTACATTTCGCTAATGTGACATGCATTCGACTGAGCATGCTGTCAAAGTTGATTGGTCGCAGACTATTCGGGAAAGGGACTAGCAACTTTATTATTGTAACGAAGGAGTTTGAACCGATGTTTAAAACAGCAAAGGATTGCGCGACTCATCATGTGAAGTTGGTGGGAAGGACGTGAGCCATGTCCACTCAATTCGACAAACAACTCGTTGGGACATATTACGTACCGTTCTTTTTCAGCAGAATGCAACTGGGGGCACAGGTGCGACTAAAATGACACCAGTCCGATCTTCTTGACGCGACTCAAAGGATTTTCAACAAGGATTGTCATCAAATCATGCAACGTAACTGATTGACACTCACTTTCAACATATCACGAATCAGTGGCAGGAGATAGAGAGGGAGAGAACAGGCCGCCCTGTTATGTGACTTTAATCATGGAGGTATAATAGACTCTTTATTATACCTCCATGCTTCCTGTAAAGAGAGAGTTCTTTAAATTCAAGACACTTCCTTCCACGGTCTTTTCAATAGTACCATCAGCAATCTTGGGTGCTTTGGCAGCCAGAACACGCCCAAAATTCGAACACACCCAAAACTCATGCATTAAGCTCATACGCTGGTGTGAAATCAGCAGCGCCGGGAGCAATAGACCTAGGCCTACCTCCCAGCCGGTCAGTCAGATTAGGCTAGCTACAGATTACACTTGGCTATAGCTAGGCCTACTATGCACGATACCTGCCGACCCACCTACACAGAGCCATAGGCCTAGGCCTAGCCTACGGATTAGGCCCAGCAAGGGCCTGGCGAGCTTAATACAGGTCAAATCGCAAAAAAATTGCTGCTGTTTCAAGTCCTGTCCAGGAGGTACCAAAACAACCAAGATTCAACTTCATAGGCCTTGTCATTTCAAAACATTCCTGTTTACTGACAGATGACACCTTGATAAGCTCTGCTGACCTTTGGTCACCTGAGTTAGAAACTCGCTATTGGCTGAAACATATATTCCCATATGTCACATCATGTCATACTGTTGACAGATTATCTTTCCGAAATAAAGACGAAAAGTCGATTCTTTAAGTTTAAGCAATGTTTCTTATTGAAGATGACCTTTGTTTATTAACAGTTGGGCATGAACGAGTCTCTTACACTGATGCAAACTTAACATCACGAGAAATAAGCACCGAGGAATTGCATCAGAAGGAATGTCAATGAATTCCTAAATCTGCAGACAAGACCACGGAAACAGCACAAGAAGCAACAGCATGATGCAAACGGAAATGAAAATCCACCATCTAGCTTTGTCGCTGTCTGCGCAAATTGATTTCAAGACAAACTCCTAAGTTCTTTGACTCCACACGTAGAGGCAAGGCCAGAAGCTGTGCTCAACTCCCAGTTAAGGATTTGCCTTGACAGCAGTTGGTTGATCGTAATTGTGTTGTCTTAGCACACGTCTCTCCAAGATCACGGTCGTGACCACTGCGGCTGTCCAGGTGGTGGCCCTTGATACGGCGGCGGTTGGGAAAACTGTTGGCTGTAAGCAAACTGTGGTGGCGGGGGAGGAGGGGGTTGTAACTGGGGTGGGGGTTGTGAGAATTGTCCTGGTTGAATCGACACTGGCACCTCCATAGGCGACGAAACGTAACGACTAGTTTGAGATATCTGGGGTGGAGGCGGGGCCTGACTGTACTGGAATGATGGATCACCAGGCATGGGTTCCATTGGTCCAGAGAAAGGAGGTTGTCCGATAAATGCTGGATGATTCTGAAGGTCACCAGGGTTGTAGATTTGTGGTTTGCCGGAGTACTGGTTGAACGAGTACTTGGCAGCCTCACGCTGTTGTTTCCGTAGGGATGCATTCGCATCTCCATCTTCCTCGTCATCTGACCCATAGCCTATAAAGAAACGAAAATGTGTCGAGTGGAAATTAACTCTGTAATGAGAACCTTATGACCAGCTCCACATGAACCGTGTAGAGACCATAACCTAAACTTCATGACTCACACAGTTCCGAGTCTAAGCAACACTACATGGTACGATAAGATAAAGGAATGGGGGGGGGGGGGATTCCTGTATGAGGTACATATAGACAACTTACCAGCAACGCTCCCTAAAGCACCTTTTGTTCTCTTCTGATCACCACCTCTGTCCATAACAGCCGGTCGCTTTGTTCCTGGAAATGAATGGGCACACGGTCTCAGAAATTCAATAAAAACCTAAGTACCGGTAAAAATTGGTTGATGATCCGCGAGGTAAAAAACCATGTGCACTGCAAATTAGGAACACTGCTGAGGTATGACAAATCTGACTCGCGTTCAAAAGGCAATTTGGATATTGACTGCATGCATTTGATCAGGCTTCAAAGAAAACTCAATGACAAACCCTGGCCTTGATTGGGTAATGGAGGAGGTGGCATCAATTTCTTGTCCGACTGCCCTTCAATGGAGATTGGGGGTGGCGGTGGTGGCATCAGAACACCATTGCTTGCACCAGGTCTGAAATAAAACATTATTACTTGTACCTAACATGAAACAAAAGGTGACTTCCATTTTTCAATCAACTCGGGTTTGAGTGGGTTCGACATAGTATAGTGACTTATCAACTTTATGAGAGACAGAGTTTGCGCGCCAGTTTATGTTGTGTGGAATACAAACTGACGTACCTCTCTTCATATCTGTCATCTTCAGAGCCATCTGGTGGCGGCGGAGGTGGTGGCATATCCCCAGATAAAGATGGCACTGGTGGTTGGGGCCCTCCCGCATTCGACGATGGAGGGGGCGGCGGAGGACTTGACTGGACTAAATTTGCTATGTGAGGTGGTCCATGCTGAAAGGGAAATCGCCAATAATAGAACCAGTACTGGGCACTTTTTCATGGGTTCCTAACACAATAATCACACAGAAGATGGTCATGATTTGATACCTGATAACCAAGTAGGTTCTCTGGCAACTTTTCTTCTTGTTTTTCCTCTGTAAACCTCCGTCGTGGGTGCTGTTCCTCCTTGCTTGGTGCTGCCACCTTACTGTAGTAATCATATGCAGACAATGGAATGGCAGATGTTGCCATGGTGACAGCCGTAGTCGACGTCGTTGGCGGCGGCAAAGAATAGTTGACCGAGACGACATGTTGGGTTGGCTGTGCTACAGAACCTTGGTGCTGAATGGATACGGCCTGTTGGTGCACTATTTGGGCCATTGAAGCGGGTGGTGCCAGGGAAGAAGGTGGCACCATGGAGAATATTGAACCGCCAGCTGTGGTTACGACACCATGGCCTGGCTGGTGACCGCTTGTCTGGAAAAGAAACAAGAGGTTGATTTTGTGCTGGTTCAGTTTTCCCAAGCAGGTTCAGTTTTACGGGATTCAGGGATTTTGAGTTTGTGAGTAATCCACTTACCAAATGAACTTGGGGTGGGGGCACTGAAAATAGTGCTTCACTTTGAGAAGTCAGTTGGACAGTTTGCGATGTCTCCAACGACATGGGAGGCGGTAGTTCTCCTTCCCTCAAATGCTGAGCTTGCTCCAACGCCTGTTGGTGTATTGTGGGGCCCTCAATTTGTGCCACAGGAGGCGGCTGCCCCAGTGTGATCTGACCAGGTTGCGGAGGCGGCTGGGATGNCCACTAAACATGTATTTTTTACCTGCCCTCTTGTTGCTAGAGCCCGGGAAGATCTTTGGGCTCACCTGAGGTTGCTGCCAAATTACTTTTTGTACTTCTCGCACACTGCACGGCAGGATGACAAGCTTCAATGTTTATTTAACAGTGACCTTTCCATCCCAATTCGAGAAAGTAAGGCTGCAATTGGGAATGTCACTACCTTTATATCTATAACTAGGAATGTTTTGATGTGAGTCCTGGCTGAAGCTTGGCTTCCTGCCCCTTCTTTATTATCTTCTATATTTTGTATTCACTGCTTGCCTCGTACAGTTTTGTTGCTTCGTCTTATTTTTGTTGTCTGGGCTTTAATGCCACATTCGCTGGCCCTGCCCAGATCTTGTACTTCTGTTTATTTCTTTTTGTTTCAATAAAGTGTTTATTTCAATTTCAAAGAAACGAGAGGTTGATTTTGTGCTGGTTCAATTTTCCCAAATAGGTTCAGTTTTATGGGATTCAGGGATTTTGAGTTTGTGAGTAATCCACTTACCAAATGAACTTGGGGTGGGGGCACTGAAAATAGTGCTTCACTTTGAGAAGTCAGTTGGACAGTTTGCGATGTCTCCAACGACATGGGAGGTGGTAGTTCTCCTTCCCTCAAATGCTGAGCTTGCTCCAACGCCTGTTGGTGTAGTGCAGCGCCCTCAATTTGTGCCACAGGAGGCGGCTGCCCCAGTGTGATCTGACCAGGTTGCGGAGGCGGCTGGGATGTCAGCTGCACAATTCCTGGCTGTTGCTGAATCAACGTCTGTACCGGCGTCCCTGCCTGTACACCAGGTATCGTCGCCTGTACCCCTGGCTGTGTTAGATGCGTGATGGCTTGTGTCTGTGTATTCAATGGTTGATTCACTGAAACCACTGGCTGTGCCAGTGACAGCTGCTGCTGTCCCACCGCTTGAAGGGTTGGCTGACCTAACTGTGGCATTCCAGGCTGGGCCAGTTGTCCCTGAATCTGCATTCCAGGTGGCAACTGTACTTGCATTGTGTTTGGAGCCTGGTGTGGATTGACCAATGACGGTTGTGTGGCTTGTCCGAGACTTTGTCCGAGGGCCATTGTGGTGACTGGCTGCAGTCCAAGCTGGGATTGCGTAAGCTGCATCGAGGGCTGCTGGGCCACTGTTGACAACGTTTGAGCCAGTTGATGAGAAGAGAGTGCAGCAGATCCTGTAATTATAAACTTTGATGACGAGCCAGGAAATAACTGACCTACATGTAGGCCACAAGCAATTCAAAAGCATGAAAAGGTTGGTATAAGGCCGGTGAATGAGACCACTATTACAAAAGTGTAGCCAAACAAATTATCCATAAATTTAGTGCAAATTCCTATCAATGTCAAATACAAAAGTGTGACAATTCAGTTTACAGAGAATGCCCAACAGTATTTTTTCTAATGAAAGGCCAGAAGAAATCTACCCTGCGTGATGCACTAAACTGCACACTGTGAAGGGTGTGGTATTTAGGGAAGCATGAAGTTGAATAAACTTCCGAGCAAATTAGTTGTCTGGATCTTGTAACATAATTCACGGCAAGAAAAAGAACCTACCCAACTGGGGTTGCTGCAGCGTCGCAATGCCAGGATTGCCCGATATAAGAGTTGTCTGCTGGTTCAGCAGCGGGCGAGGAGGGGCTGTGGGAAGAAACAAAATAGAAAGTAAGAAAGTGGGTCTTCATGTTGTGATGCGTCCATGCAATAGTCTAGACCATTTCATTTTCATCTGAAAAAAAATAATATTAAATTGAAATTCGACAAGTTAACTTAGTTTTTAGGGCAAATAAGACGACAACATGGCAATAGGGAAATGTAATTTTATGCCTTCTATTTACATCATGCCCCCAGCCGTTAAGAAATGAGAAAGAAAATTCAGCTGAACTGACAGATTACTCAACCTCAATATGGATGCAACCTAAATGAAAAATGTGAGAAAATTCCATGAAATGCTTGGTCAAAGTCTTGTTAGCAATCAGCAATTTTGTTTGGTTAGTTGAAAGAAAATCAAATATCTGCCATAACTGAAACTCCACCACAAGCTAAAATGTTTTTTTTCAATCATGCACAGTATCAAATGCTCATTAAAGTGGAAATGGGCCAGGTACGTGTATATAACCCACCAGTGAAGAACGGCCTCCCACTTTTTAAACTTCTTTCAAAACTCATGTCAAGAAGGTACAGTCTTGTTCGTATTAATATCAACACCTTATATCTCAAATATCTCATAAACCATCAAACCAATTTAAATGCGGTTTTCTGCATAAAGTCAGAAATCTTGTTGACTACAACTGGGCATCAGTGTTTTTGCACAAGATTCACTTCTTCATTGCGTAATCTGTCGTTGAAAAAAGGTCCAAAAAAAAACTTTTTTGTTTCTGGATATTTCACCAAAATTCCTTTGCTAGAATGAAGTAATGCCAAAATAAAGGTGATTTAGCAAGTTACTGTCAAAATCGGCCATTTAGTTTTTGAAAAATTGACGTTTTTGTAAAGCTATATCAACACCACTTGTCTTCCACTGCCAACAACTTTTGAGACGGTCCCTACATAATAATGCAAACCATACTTCATGTCCCTTGTGTAGGCCGTCAGTGCATACAAAATCCATAGATCTGTAGAACAGCGCTGAGTCCTATGTGGCAAAAGTGTTACATAATAATTTTTCAAGTGTGTGGACGCTTTAGTGACCAATTCATGCACTGGTTAACTTCAAACAAAGATGACAAAGGCTACTAAGTTCTTTCTCAATGGGTGTTACTTTTTGCAATACAATGTCATGAATAACCAGTACAGGTCACAACATTTATCTCTGTCTATACAGTGACCCATGCATGGTGTATGGTTTGCATTATTATGTAGGGGCCGTCTCATAAGTTGTTGGTAGTGGAACACAAGTGGTGTTGATATAGCTTTACAAAAACGTCAATTTCTCAAAAACTAAACGACGTATTTTGGCAGTAACTTGCTAAATCACCTTTACTTTGGCATAACTTCATTCTGGCCAAGGAATTTTGGTGAAAAATCCAGAAACAAAAAAGTTTTTTTTTGGACCTTTTTTCAATGACAGATTACGCAATGAAGAAGTGAATCTTGTGCAAAAACATTGATGCCCAGTTGTAGTCAACAAGATTTCTGACCTTATGCAGAAAACCGCATTTAAATTGGTTTGATGGTTTATGAGATATTTGAGATAATAGGTGTTGATATTAATACGAACAAGACTGTACATGTACCAAGAAGGGAATATAAACTACTTCATGCAATTCATGGCTGCAATACCCATAAAAAGTTCATTACCGGTATTAAGTCGGTAAGAGATTCCTCCAAGAAAACTGGACAGATGTTATTTGAATGTTCCATGGCCTCAAACTGAGTAACCAGCACGATTTTACCAAACCAGTAGCAAATCTGCTGCATACCAGACTGCTCTCCACGACGAGGAAATAGACACTGGTAATTTTCAATTTCAATGATTTTCATCTTCAATATGATTTACCGGTATACAGTCAACGTCGCATATAACGGCCTTGCATATACCGGATAATCGCCTATAACGTACTGAAACTGGAAGTCCCGGTCCCGTTTTACAATGCATCAGCCATATGCATATAACAGACTTTGCATATAACGGACAAAAATTACAGGTCCCAATCAGTACGTTATAGGCGACGTTGACTGTATCTTCAAAACGTTAGGACTGCTAGCTACATCTAAGAATAGCAAATCTCATATGACTGAACTTCTCAACTCCTTGTCATACATTCAGTCTACCATTCCTATTTACAAATAATCAAAAGTCTACAGGATACATAGATCTGACATTTATGGGCTTGTTGGACAACAAACAATGAGATTTCATGTACATTGATATGAAATTGACTACAGCAGGCGAAGTTGGGTCGCTTTTGTTCTGGAACAAAGGCACATTATTCATGAAGAAATGGTCTAGACTGTCAATGCATGGCAACAGTGAAGTTTTTGTTAAACTTCAAAAATGCTGAAATAAAAACTCACATATTAGTAAACCCATGATTGTCTTAATATACAAGTCAGAGATTTTGAAAATCACCACGAAAAATTAACTTGGAAATATGCGGTGAGAAAATTGAACTACAACTAGGAGCAACTAAATGCCTGAAAACTCAAATAATTCTGTGACTTTGTTATTCGTATGGGTTGCAAAAACTGGCAAAATAATTGTGCGGAATCTACATCAATTGAGCTATTACAAGCCGCACGGACAGAATTACTGCCGATAAGTTACATGAGATGACTTTCTAGTCCAGGCTTGTTAGGATTCTGCCAATGCAAATTGAGAAATCAACATTATATTCACGATCAACCATAGTCAGTAACTGTATGACATGCAGCTCGAAAATAACTTACAAAACAAAATATAGGCATCCTTTTCGCTTGGGCCACGACCCCCCACTCAACCCAACCCCACTCTTTTTAGATATTTACGGACTTGCCAAAAAGAATTATCGAATATTCAACATAGGTTATCAACAACCAAGGTGCTTTCATTGGAAATACAAGAGTAATCTCTCAGACTGTTGCCCATTCGTATTTTAAGAAGGAAATAGGACATTGGACCAAATTTTAATGTTCCAAATGTAGGTGGAAATGTAGACTCCTTCATATACTTTAATTAAAGGAGACTGTTCTATCCACCAGTTAATCTAGGAGGTTTGTATCAGCGTTAAAACTTTACTCTGAGCTTAACACCTTCTTGACCTCCACCAACCAAGATTCTGCCCAGCCGACCGGCCTTTCTTTGTTGAAATCGACATGCATGGAAAAATCTTTGTGTTCTCATCTATCATTACAAAAGCAATTCTGACAAATGGACAAGAATTTCAAATTTCAAATAATAAGCCAGTCTCAGGCAGATCCCTGATTTACCATGAAAAGGAAAGACCATTGAGTAGCAAGTCAGTGGTGCCAAAACAACAGAATTCATCAGGGCCCATCTTCATAAAAGTACATCACTTCAGACTTAAGTTCTTTTACAAATACGGGTGCAGATCATTAAATCACAACCGATATCTTTTTTTAAATTTTTATACAGAGTACTGCAGGGTGGGCCAGAGAAAGTGTCCCCCCGAACAACAGGGAACAATAGAAATGCTATTGTTCGCGGGACACTTTCTCTGGTCCACCCCTGTAGACCTACAGGAAGCACTTCACTCCTTTCTTAGAATTGGAACTGACTTGCACACTTAGATGGTCTCTTCTTTGTCAACAGTACACATGTCAATATCCCCATATTAATCTACAACAACCGACAAATTAACCCATGTTGTGGTCAATAATGGCAGACTCATTCTACTTGTTCAATGAAAATAAAATGCATCCCCGAATGAAGTTCATGGACCTACAAGAGAACATAACTAACTCGTTATAACTTATGGTATTGAGTCATTTAGCCCAGAAGAAGGTCGACATGAAGTATGCAGACATCAACTCCCAGGTGGTCAAAATTATTGTGCTCAGCAAATAGTTTTGTTCCGACTTTTGGCCCGGTGGCGATCTTCAAGTCTTCCTTCATGTCATTGGCAGGTACGTCGCATCGGCAGAAAAAACTGAGGGCACCAGAGAGATGTGTCACTGAACTTACCTTATGATCCGGGCCCATGTCGAATATGCCATACGTTGAAAAACCTTAAGAATATTTCGGTATTTAACTAAAGAACCATTAGTACAAAAGCCAGTTTTTGGTATGCAGCATTATACTGCACCATTTTTAAACTAGTAATTTTATCAGGCAGGAAAACATCTGAAAAAGATGTGAAAAAACGCTGGGACTCACAACTGGCTCTGCCAAAATCTGTAAAGAGATGTGAACGGCACTCTCTCGGTTGAGTTTACTATGCCGTGTGACTTACTCTGTAATTGTACAGTGGCTAATACAGCAGCCGTGGCGGGAGATACTGTAGGTGGCAGCGAGGCCAGTGCTTGATACTGTGTCAGTTCTTGTTGGACCTGCAATTGGAAATAGAGCATTCATACGAATAAATCCGAATGAACGGATGATCACCAATAGACCAAATGCCAATCATACTTATTTTCTTATGCTATTCTAATGTAAATGAATCACAGTGCATTTCATATACGAATTTGAGCAAGAAGATCATGAATGCACTAAACAGGCAGGACAACCTGCATGACCAGTGCATATCAATATTTGAAATTTTCCTGTCATTATGAATGATAAAATGCACATGTAGAACACTGCCAATGTTTCAGAAAAATGTTTAGGCCAGCAAGTAGTTCATTCATTACTTGGGGACATAGCGAGATGAACAGTTTCAGCTGAGTAATCTCACTTGCATAACAATTTACCGGTAACCCATCTGCCCACAGCAGAGTCCAGCAGATGGCATCTTCTGCCGAAGTTTTCTTGTGTCCTATATGGCACTGATTGAAAAATATTTGAAGAAAGCTTGTTCCTATTCACTATCTGAATGAATGTTCCTTCAAATTATTTCCATTTTTATTTCCAAGGCTTTTAGAAAACTTCAACAGATAGGCCTACTGGACACAGATGAGTTACGGGACTCAACAGCTTTGACAATGGCAGAACTACCGGTAATATTATTATACAGTACCGGTAGAACTCGCATACAACGTATTGATTGGCACCAGCAATTTCCGTCCGTTATACATGTATGCGAAGTCCGTTATATGCATATGGCCAATGCATTGCTAAAAGGGACCGGAACTTCAAGAATTGTTACGTTATAGGCGAGTGTCCAGTTTATGCGAGGCCGTTATGTGCGAGTTCTACTGTTTATGGAACCATTAAACCCCACAGTACTACCCGGTACATGTAATAATAGGTTCTACTGAAATGAGAATTCTTTCCCCGACAGCAAGTTTCATAAACCAACAAAACCACGAACAATCATGTGAAAAATATATGCATGTTAACAAAGTTGATATCCTCTGGTACCACTTGTGGATTAGAAAACAGCAGAGTCAACTGACTCACCGAGTAATCCCCGACACTATTTATACAGTAAGCAGAATCCCTCCTTTTTCCTTGTACGCATGGAACTTAATGCAATTATATTCATACCTGTTCTTTCAGTTGCAACTATGAAAATAGGTATAAGAATGCTAGGAATTGTAACTTAGAAAGAAATTACAGACCAAACCTAATCATTGCTGATCATTATGAGACCTGTGCAGCTCCACGTGAAAGTTTTCTCATGTGACTTCACTCTCAAGATGGGCAATTTTTGGTTTCTGTAGGACTCACACCAAGACCAGTGACACTAACTGCCCATAGTTTTCTGCAGTGTAGTTGCCCATAGAAAGCCAACTTGTGTGGCAAAACTTTCACGTGGAGTGGCACACCTTTAGTCGATGATGATTTCTTCCTTCTGCTTTTATTAGGATTCCTAATATTGTTGTGTCAGTCTTGCACAAAAAAATTGCATTTCTAGGAGAAACCTGGTTAAAACCATTTCATTGAAACAAGTGCGTCTAACTCTAAGATTGGTAAAATGCAAAACACTGAGACTGAGAGGTATGGTTTGAAGCTCCTGTCCATCCTTTTGAATAATCAGTCTGATTCGTTTCTCTAAGTCCATATCATCACAGTCCATGATGCAGAGCAAGGTCCACTTCCAAACAAGGCCATCATCCAATCGGAATGAATCCCTAGCAGAGTCCTTTGTTAGAGCTGTGTAATAACTTCAACGCAAAGAAATATGGTTGATTAATATCATTCCCACTAGGGGAAACATGAATGGTGTTGTGATAACATGCCAGAAACTGACTCCAGTGCCCATGTCACATCATCCGCTGATCGGTCCACAATATTTCGAAAAATCCTCTACAAGACATCTCTGGCACACTGCGACGTAACCTTTGGAGAATGGCCTGTTTAGACCAGAACTGATGAAAATGTCATTATTCAGCCCAAAAAGAAGTTTGTAACATTATAAACCTGAAGCATGTTCAGTGGATTACACCAGAAAATACTGGACAAGTGTACCCTGATCATAAAACACTCTATGTGCACATTTCCCACTCTTCTTCATCCTGAGAATATCAGGGGTCCTCAGCATTTGCTCCCTTCATCACCGCGCACAGTTAGGAGTAGTCAGCAACGCTTATCGCCAATAGACGGCAGCAAAGTTCTAGCGGACCAACACAATATAAAACTCTCCTGATTGGGGCTCTATCAACTATGAATGGGTCCGCTTGGCATTGAATTGGATCGCAGTGTCCCCTATTGGCAAACTGACTGACAGCTCCGATTGTGTGCAGTGATGTAGGGAGTGACTGCAACTACATGTAGACACATGGTGATTTATAGTTAGCTTATGACGAGACAATGTTTTGCCAGAGATAAATCAAAAGCTTTTTATGTCTTCTTTTATGGTTTGAGTTACACCCAGTAACACAAACCATTATCAAAACACAAAATGCAAACTAAAACTAATTCAGAATTCACAACTGGACTGATCTACATACACACTTATGCATGAAAAGTGGCAAACTTTTCTCTTTATTTACACGTGACTTAAACTTGACATTAGTCAAAGATCGGCCAAAAGGCTATTTTGAAAATCATTGTGACCTAGGTGAGGGAACCCATAGCATCATGATCAACCAAACAACAATCACTGCAAATGCAAACAAGCTGCGTAGGTTGCACACAATTTAAGAACACAGTCCAAAACATATGGCATGTAAGTTATAAGTTATATTCGTTAATAAGTTATATTCGTTATTTGAGCTTATCACAAAGAATTTTATGTTTCTGCTTCACCAAGTGACACCGTGATGTTTACAGCCTGTCATTGGTCAGTAAATTAAAGTGCACCTACTGTCGCTCCTTGCATTTTGCAACAAATAATGCCAGTGGGCTCAGTTGATTAACCACACCAGTTCACTTATGTGAAAAGGTCAAATCATTCTACTAACATATGTGCTTGGCTGATGGGTTGTGTGAATTTGTGAGAAAAAATCGTCTTAATAAAAGGCCTATAGGTGTGCCCAAAACTTCAGGAGTAAACCAATGTTAGTATTCAGTTGACAACACATGTACAAGATGATAGACAGAAGCTGAAAATGATTGGAAATTATTTCAAAGTGGAGTTTGAACAACCAGCGTGCCAGGGAATAGCCCCTCGACTCCATAACTGAACACCACAGCATCAAAAGGTAACCGTAAGGCCCAGTTCTCCTGTTTTGGACCGACCATTGTAAAATCCCAATTCTTTTCTGCTATTTTTTCTAAGAGAGTGGGAGACAGACTTTCAATCGCATGGAGTCCCCCTCCCCGCCAGCATTCTTTACACATATTTTGGGGCAACATTTTGCCTGCTTAGCGAAATATAATTACGTTTCTTCAGTCTAGGAAAACTCGACGATGTCGCATTTGAGGAAAGGGTTAGTGGCCTTGGTGAACCCGCACATTTCAATAGCTGAAATGTACACGTACTTCGTAACAGGAAGACAGGAGCCAATCAATGCAAAGGCAGTCTGACAGCCCTTCATCATTTAGTGACTTCCGACAGGTTGTCCTAGACCACCTCACATCTACTNAAGACTCTTCAAATTTAAGTCCGAACGACTCGAAAAATTTGATTTGTTGATTCTGTCCACTGGCAAATCATGCTCAGAGAAGACCGATCAATAAAACACACAATACAGCATATTTCAAGACCACTTTAGATCATCCTGACATAATATTAGCTACAATATTAAAACAGGAACAATGCAGGATTTTTACTTACTATCCACACTATGCTGGTCTGGTCCTTGAACACAAAGATATAGTGGCCTTTCCCTGAAATGTGTCAATCGATTTGAATGAGATTCAGGTTGCACAAGACAAACGCAAGAAAATCATTAGAATACAAAAAGCAAATCAGAACCAGTTTGGTTCTCAGCATTTCTCATACAAGCAACAATACCTAGTTGTAAAGTGCAGTGCCTGGATTACATGTACAATACATTCACTCAGCTTACAGTAATTATCATCATCAGTACATGTTGCTATGTGCTGGGCTAGTTCAGAACACCACCAGTATTATCTCAGCATAATATGAACAGGGCTTACTGAAGGAGATACTGCCCAGATAAAGTTATTGCCACTTGCCATTGATGAATCGAGCACAAGTTTTACATACCCAAGACCTTTGGATTTGTCCTCTGGTGTCATGAATCTGCCTCTTGTTGATACTGCAGCACCACTCATTTTGGAGATCTGAAGGACATCATGGAATCATGTTAAGGGTGAACAAATATCTCCATCATGTAATGATTAGATGATGTAAAGTTCTGGTGATTAACCCATTCACTGGCTGGGGAACTGCATGCAGTCGACAATGGTCTGAAGAAGTTAACCTCCACAACTTCTTGTAAGATGACTAAGTAAACATTTGTTTTAAATTCATGGTTTGTGATTGAACGAAACAAGATGTACCTCTTCCTGTGTTGCTCCTCTTGTAAGTAGATTCCTACATCCAATCGGGACATCATTGATATCCACCTCGGCAACAACAAGATTATTCTGCGAAGGCACCTGCAGAGATTTGTTATAAGGCACACTGGCAGCGGTCGAGGCTCTAGGCTTGCTAATTTGCGGTGTCCCAGAGAGCTGTGAAGGTTTAAGCTTGCCTTTTGCAATGAGCATAGCATTAACTTTGGCAGCTGCCTCGGCAGCAGCTTCCAAACTGCTCTTTGACTGAGTGTTCATGGTGTCAGTTGGAGGACAATGTGCACTTGTGGTACTGAAAAACAGAAACAAAAGCACTTTTCGTTTAAAAGGCTGTCCAAGGTATTATTACCACAAAAGCGACCACTAGATGCTGCAAATATATCAAATTGCCTATGGGGGATGAATCACCTGCCTTTGCCCAAAAGATGAATAAACAATCACGCCCCTTACCAGATAAGGTGCCTTTTATTTCTGTTCTGGGTTCTCGGTGAAATAGGCTGCACATCCAAATCAATCAGGACCTGAATAAACAAGAATAGACCCACTATTAGACAAATGAGTTCACTAAAAGGAGTCAATACTACACTCTATCTAGGCCTAGGCCCTTGGGCTAAACTGATCGGAAGTGACGCGTAGGCCTACTCTGCTGAGAAATCTATTGGCTGGCTGGGCCTAAACTTCAGAATTACTGATCGGGAAGTGATGTATAGGCCTACCTATACCTGTAGGCCTACTAGTTGGACTCCGAACAAAGGAAATCTGTTGTACATTGCCCAATCATGCGGCTTATTCAGTCAATCTGATGACCTTTTTTGGGCCTCCCTCAGTCGGTCGGTAGGCCAAAACTAGGCCTGCCTAGTATTAGCCTAGGTAGGCCAAGCCTAATTCAGTCCGGGAAAACTCCGAAATCGGAAACGTTGCCGAATTCGGACTCGCGCGAGTCCGATTTCAGAAACGTTTCCGAATTCGGACTCGCTAAACGTTTCCGAATTCGGAAACGTTTACCTTCAAGCGCGGATCGGAGCATGTGAACCTGCCATCGGATGGTTGGCGACTTAGTTGCCAGGTGGCAGCACTAGTAGACTACCAATTTGCGGAGCGGTTTCGTCATCGGTGGCACAATTTCCCTGGAATTCTTAATTACGTCTTAATTAGTGAGTTGATTTGCAGGTGTACTGACATAATGCATTAGCGTATGCAATCAGGAGTTACCTGGACCAGTAGAAACTGCTTTATTCCCATTGCAAACTGTAAATATCGCATGAATTCTGATTGTCACTGAGCGGGATGACATGCTCCGATCCGCGCTTGAAGGTAAACGTTTCCGAATTCGGAAACGTTTAGCGAGTCCGAATTCGGAAACGTTTCTGAAATCGGACTCGCGCGAGTCCGAATTCGGCAACGTTTCCGATTTCGGAGTTTTCCCGGACTGAATTGAATTCTAAATTCCTTCCATCTGCTAGCCTACGGCGGTACATACTGGGTAGGCCTAGGCCTAATTAAATTAGGCCTAGGCCCTAATGTATAGGCCTATTGACAATTAGGCCTAGGGGCCTAGGCCTATTGTCCTTCCAGAGAACGACAAATCAGTTTTTTTGCTGGTTGTCCACGGACAACCTGAATTCTACAATTTGGTTGTCCGCATCAAACGTTGATTGCCCGTAGGCCTAGATGTTAAGCATTTCATGATAAGCTGCTCTCAGGGCAGTTGTCCACGGACAACTGATTGGAGGAAATGGCTTGTCCGTTTGGGAAAATCAGTTGTCCCAGGCGCCCGGACAACCAATTTGTCGTTCACTGCCTTCCATCATCATCATCATCATCATATCATGCATCCATCCATCGACCATACCTGATACCATGCCATAAGCGGCTTCTAGGTATGGCTGACCTTTTTTGCCACTATGAATGAGTATGACTAATCAGGGATTCTAGCCTTCGTTCCCAATCTAGGCTATAGGCCTAAATGAATATAAATGAATATGATAGAAATGATGATGCCTTCAAAAGTGCAGTAGGCAGAGCAGCATGCACTGCGCAGTGCAGTGCACTGCATGCGCATGCATGGTGGTTTTGTCTTCCATCATTGATTCATTCGGATTCCATACTACAGCAAAATAAAGGGTGAAATAACACGTGTATTGGCTGTAGGTAGATAAAAAAGAGACTCTTATGATTAATCAAATGCTATCGCGTTTGTATTTAGCTAGAAAAGAGCAATTCAGCACAGCGATTTGGGAGAAAATTCGACCGAAAATGGACAGTGCGACACCTACTTTGCGTAGGACGCCATGTTTTTCCTGCTCCTGGGCTGCAGGGGGTGAACACAAAGAACAGAACAGCCAATTAGTTTGAGCACTCGTGAATAGGTGGCGCTTTACCATAAATTACAGGATGTTTCAAAAAAGGTGTGAACGGAAAGAATGTCCCCAAGAAAGTTTGTCCAGGTAACAGATCCTACCAGTCAATTCATGATGAGTATTGCTGCCACTTGTACCACAGAGAGCTGAATTTTGTGACAAATTTTGTGTCAAAAATGATAAAAATTTAAACACTTATGGAGTGTTGGAATTTGCTCAACACTTGAAGTGGAGTGTCACCATCACACTTTAAAGAGTTGTTGATTGCAACATTTCAAAGTGGTACCTACACTTGAAACCGGGCTTAAAACACTTTGGTCTGCTACACCACTTATGAGTGATGTCCAAGATACAGAATAGCACAGAATTGACACACAAAATGATAATAAGCAAAAAGTCAATCTCCAGAATTCACGAATTTTCGACCCCAACCGGGGTCTTTTCCAAGTGGAAAGTATATACAATCTGAAACTCTAGAAAAGACTCAAACTTATCACTTAAAGTGATGAATTCATCACTTATGAGTGATGTAATACAGTTGGAATAGGAATAAAGTGTTGTAGTTCTAACACTTTCTAAGAAGATCACTATAACTTTTAAAGTGTTCCTGCCTAGCACTTTCCAAGGAGATCACTAAACTTATACGGCTGGATAGGGCTGTAACAGAGCCAAGGAAATCGCCCAAAATAAAAAAAAGTTCACGGCATGAATGATTCTCGGGGGTGCATTAGATATGGACCCACATGCAACACTGTGAACACCTGAGAAAGTGTCGAATCAGCACCATAAGAGGAGTCACTCACAGCCCTCTTGGAAAGTGTTGATTTTAACTCCTCAGGTGTTGATTTCACCACTTCAGTTTTAAGAGTGCACGAGGATGGCAATGCGAGGTGAGATTTCCCTCAATTTGTCATTTGACACTATATGACAAAAGTATAGTGCCAGCGTCGCGGCCAAATTCGCGGAGATGGCCTCCACCACAAGCTCGCAGTGGGGAATACCGGCGACCTGTCGGTACTCACATCATCGGCAACCCTGCATCATCGGTAGGCCTACTCGCGGTACATCGGTACTCCATACGTCGGTACTCCCATCAAAAGCCCGCAGTAGGCCTACTCGACTAAAGCCCTTTTTGCTATGAAAACCACGCGACAAGAGCGGAAACCGCTGGAGTGTGCTCAAGCCTTCAATCTCATAGAATTCTCAATCAGCTCCCATATACTAGGTTGAATATCATAAAGAATAATTGTAGTATGAGAAAAATAAGCTACGGCGAAGTATTCATGGAATAGATACCGGTAATGAAAACAAACAGATCCAGGTATTAGCAAATAAGTCCAGCTGTCAACCGTACAGGATCGAATCTTTTTCTGAGTAATCCTAAGGCTGTGATTACATGAGATTGTTCGCAATGTATTTTGGAAGCACCGGTGCGGAAGTGAAATGTGCTAACATAGGCGCCACATCCAAGGTGCCACGATATGATGACTAACATGATTTTTTTCAAAACTATATTATTACATAGATGTCACACGTGTAAGGCCGCCTAATAATAAATGACGGGATCATCAGACGACCACTGACACACAGGGCGTAAGACAACAGCTGATACTGACGGCAATATTGTCTCCGCATAATAATTAGGCCCTATTTTTTCGCAATACGATAAATCCATGATTATGAATAGTGTGTAGCCTAGGCATCTTGAAAAGGTATGGATGAGAGAACCACATGTGGGAACCACAGGTGGTTGTAAGTACTAAAGTAAGAATTTTTTTTTCTAACAGGGCCATTTCCATTTCCTTGGCTGTACTATACATATCAGTATGCCAGTGGGGCTGCTCCACTTTGGGAGTATCCTCCCATAGCAGGGTTATTAGGGACGTTCAGAAATCAAACGATAAACGTAAACATTAACGACAACGTTATTTTTGTACCGAAAATGCAATATAAAATGCGTAAATGTATGAAAAACAACGTTGTCGTAAAGTTTACGTTTATCGTTTGATATCTAAACTCCCTATTGTCTCGCTCCCGGCCTCTACCATACGCTCGCACACAAAGTTGAGTAGAGGCAAAACCCTGCTGTGGGAGGATGCTTGATAGTTCCTCCTGCGAGTTCGCCAACTCGCGCGAGAATACTTTCAAGTGAAGCAGCGCCTTTGGGTTACCTCACCAGAAATCTACTCACCGATGCAGGGCCGGTCGGATCCAGGAAAGGGGGCGTACGTCCCCCCCCCCATTTTTTGCGGAGCAAAGATTTTTTTAGCAAGAAAATTTAATCACATAAAAATTCGAGTATTTTGCTCTCAGAAGCCAGGAAAATGCATCTAAAAGCACTTAAATTGTCAAATTTTTCGAGGGATGGCCCCCAGATCAGCCCCCCCCCGTTTGGGCTTCGCGCTTTCGGTGCTCACCACCTCCGTCGAGCTACACCCCCCTTTCTGTCAAACCTGGATC